>JABUQX010069393.1:0-10000 GCA_015478945.1 Trachelipus rathkii
TATATATATATATATATATATATATACTATACCTCACCATTTCCTATATGGTTCTTAGTTCTATTCAATATGAATTAAGGGTTATTAAATATAGTATATATTACTTTACTTTCTCTAACTTAATCATTATTATTAGTGCTATTGTTCTCTGTATAGAACACTCTGTATTTCTTCTATCTTGTTCTGCTCTATGGTTAGTCTGGAACAAGACTCCTTCTTCTATCTGGCTGAGTTTCTCCAAAATTTCTACGAAACTTAAGTCTGGATTAAAGACTTTTAAGACCTTTTCTCTAAGTCTTCTATGATCTCTGAGCTCTTCCATACTCTCTAGAATCTTAGTCATAATTAAGATATTTATCTGTTGAGAAGTAAATCCAAAGGAAGGCTCGATATCTATGAGTTTTTTCTGATATTCCCAAAGGAGATTCTTCAAGTCCAACATGAATTCAGTAAGAGTTACATGTGGTCTCCTTGTAAATTTCACTGTTTCAATAAACAGAAGATTGTCTCGGCTTTGTCTGTGGTTTGAGAAAAATCTCAATTGAATCAAAAACGTTTTAGGGTCTTGCACCTGAGAAGCTACTTACTTCAGATATATTGGCGGGCTTATCACGGTAATTGTGTAAATCAGAAGAGATTATGTTAAGTCTTCAGCTATAGTCTTATATATTTTGTCTTTTAGATTATTTAGGTACTCATAACGTGCGATCTTCTTATATGAGCTAAACGTTGAAATAAGGTAATCCTCAAAATTTTTAAATGTGAGCCTACCAAACCAGTGTGTTTGTGAGATTGCGTGATTATGTGCCATCATTTCTTGGAGCTCACAGGATTCTTTTACGCGACACATAGTTCTGATGAAGTTGGTACGGCGCGACATGACTTGCTGAGGTCTGTGTTTCGCGCGCTAATTATCGTTAATTTATTTAGACTACTTGCATATGTGTCAAGGAGTGGATCATGATTGGAGAATATCCCGGAGTTTGTTTATCCTACGAATGTCTGCAAGTTTGGTGGCGATTGAGGGTGCGATTAGTCCCTTAGACACCAGCCTGCGGTGACGCGCTGAGCTGTACTTACAGGATTATTAACCAACTTATCTCTTGCGACGATGGCCTTGACATACGTGACTTCCGTGTGATGGATTTGATCTCATCTAGTACATATATATAAAGTATTAACTTTAGCTTGTGGTTTGTCCCCATAGCTCTCAACTAACTCTACTTCTATTTGTATAATAATATTTTCTGTATTGTATCATTATCCATGGAATAGAGATATAAGTTTTCTTTTTATTTTCGAAGGGGAGTGGCCCCACGATGCGATTTAAATGTATATTAAAGGTATTGTCCAAAACATTCGTCTTTTGGAGCACCTTAGGTATTCTTGCTGTATTTTCTGTATTTCCTGGTTGATGCCAATCCCAAGCTGTTCTCTGATTTGGGTTTAACGACATTGTATCAATGTTAGAAGGAGGTAGATATACTGGAGGAAGTCCCATATCCTTTTGTGTGGGTTCCCTTATCTTGGGTTTTGCTCCTTTATTCTCTTCTGTTTTCTGTCCGTCAGTAGTCTTCACTTCTGTTACATCATGTTCTTCATCTTGATTAACATCTTCTGTATTGTCTTCTTTATTTGTATCATCCATGTCCTCATCCTTACTCTCTGTTGAATCACTATTTTCTAAGTCTTTATTATCCCCTTCAGCTCCTCCTGAAGCTCCATTAGGGTCAACTGGTCCGGCTATAGCCCTTTGAACCAGGTAGCAGAGAATGAGCAACAATGTAGAAAATACGAAGACTGTAAAGACTATTGGTTCAAACATAGCCATGATTAAACTTTAATTAATTCAAGTTAATCAAATCAAAACACTATAGTGTTTCTAAAAAAAAACTAAGTTCTCAAACTGTTTCTAAAAATAAAAAAAAACTAAAGTCTCAAAAATATTTTTTCAAAGTTTTCAAAAAAAACACTAAGTTTTCAAAAATATTTTTTCAAAGTTTTCCAAAAATATTCAAACTGTTTTCAAATATTTTCCAAAAAATTTTCTATGTTCAAAGAAAATATTTATTCACTATTAAATTTAAAAGCTGTCTATAGTTATTCACTAGTAAATTTAAATTTAAAAATTTAATCACTTTAGTTTCTATGTTAAAATTAAAAATAATTTTCTTTTAAAATTATTTAAAAATTTCAAAGTTCAAAAAATAAAAATAATTTTCTTTCAAAATTATTTAAAAAATATTAAAGTTCTATTTTCAAAAAAAAAAAAAAAAAATAATTTTCTTCCAAAATTATTTAAAAAATATATCAAAGTTCCATTGATAATTATATTTAATTAGTTCTCTGTAACTGTATTCATTAATTAAGAAACAGCTTCCCATTTTTGCTAGTCGGGCGTGTGTTCTTAAAATGTTAAAGGTCAACTTATTTGTTCTTCTTTGTCAAAGGTTACAACCTTTATTTGTTCTACTGTTCTTCAAAGTTCTTCAAAATTGTTCTATGTTCTTCTCTGGGTTGAAATCAATCAATTTATATACCAACAAATTTAATTCTGTTATAATTTGTGGTTTTTATAATCTCTGTTGCAGTAGAATAATTTTTAAAATATTACAGGTCAGTAAAATAAATTTTCAATTTTTCTGTAGCTAAATATAACAATTCTGTTATTTTTTAGGTCGAAGAAAACAATTTCTAATGTTTTTAGGTCAAAAATATAATAATTTTCTGTTTTTTGGTCAATTTGGGCAATTTCTGGGCCGGTGACCTTTGGTGACCTTTCGTGACCTTTGGTGACCTTTTGACCTTTGGTGACCTTTCGTGACCTTTGGTGACCTTTCGTGACCTTTGGTGACCTTTGGTGACCTTTGGTGACCTTTGGTGACCTTTGGTCCTAGTGACCTTATATGGGTGGTCTGGGGTCTGACCCAAAAGGTTTTACCTCACTTTGGATAATTATTAATTTTATTTTGTTAAATTACGGATTTTCCTATAAAAAAAAAAACTTATTTTTTAATTCACTCAAAAAAAAAAAAAAAACACTTGGCTTCTTAAGCCTCACTAAAAAAACGGGTTAAAAAAAACGGGTAAAAAACAAAAAAATTGGTTTCTAAGGAGACGAATGATGCGGAACTACGTCAAATATGATTAGTAAATAATTATAATGAAAAAGTAAATATAATAAATTTATATTTAATAAAGTAAAAACGATATATATACTATATATAAACGATGCTGCCGTGTGGTGTGTTGTGTATGTATATAAGACTGTGCGAGATAAGGAAAGAAGTGGGGAAAAGAACTGAAGGAAGAAATGAGGGGATCAAATGGGCAAGATTTTCATGCCCTCACTTTGCTCTTGGGAGGTAAAATCCTTCCCTAAACTCAGTTCTCCATTCAACGAACAAATTTCCCTTCCCTCCGTCAGGAATACTCGCAATTCAATGCTCCTTTTTCTTCTCCCTTTACCCTCTGACTTACCTATTAGTTCTATATCCGTTACCACGTATCATTTATATCTAATTATTGAATCATAATTTATTGAATGAAGTATTATACAGTTTACATGATCATATAGCTAAGACGCTATAAGAAATTATACAAGTAATGAAGCCTTAGGTAAAATCTTGAGGGTATACACCACTCAATATAGAAGAGAACAAACCGATCTGATTTTGATAATATATTGTAATTAATGATTCGCTCTTTTGATATATATTTGATCTTATAAGTATAAATCTTCTATTTGCTTATAACTCTATTATTTACTTTTTATTCTTTAAATTATAGTATTTAATATACGATATATTTTATGTTTATTCACTAACTAAGATTCTTAGTGACAACTGCTCTGTGAACTTTCAGTATAGAGTACACGTGAAAAATATCGAAAGCTAAAATGAGACATTTTAATTAATTTATATATAGTTACATATGAATATATTTTAATTATCAGTTTTTGATCAAAATTTTGTGATATTTTTTAAATTTATTGAGAATATCTTTAAAATATAGTTGAAATCCATCAAGACTATCCTTTCAGTGACATACAATAATGACTATAGAAATAATAAATATTGAGGCTCAATTAAACTAAATTTTTATTATTTTTCTAGTAATTATTGCTTAAAAAATAATACAAAAAAAAAATACATACAAAAAAATTATAAGACTCATTATATATATATATATATATATATATATATAATATATATAATGTCATATTTAATATCATTCTTATATATATTTAAAATAATGTCTCTAACATTTATTATTTTCACACTTTTCATACACTATATATATATAAAGTAGCTATATCTTTTTCTCTAATACTATTCTTAGGGGAATATTTCCTGTATCACATTTGTTAACATAATATTTATGTAATGTTTAGTTTTAAAATTGCTACCTTTTGGTACCATTTTTATAATTTTAACACCAATTTTCTACGTGTGACTTTAGTGAGAAATTTTATAATGCTTAACATATATCATGAGAAAGCTGTTAACTCTAATCACTCCTAGTTGGCTCAATAGAGTGACCGCGCACGCAAGGGTGATAGAGTCAGACCAAGCGCTCTTGTGTTTTCACGCCATTGGTGCACAATTCCCTATCTGAGATATTTCGCAATCATGGTTCAACAGAAATCTATAAATCATTCATCGGAGCAATTATTCACAGACTCTCAATGTAGATATAATGAGAATATGCGCCGTATGAGGTGTTGATCTCTCTAAATATAAGTATACCAATACAATATATATACTTTAGATGTGTAAATATTCGTTTTTATTTGAGTGATGAAACTAACTTTAATACATATTCTGTGACCTCTTCCGATACTTTCTATTATAGAACTATGTGCACACTCCTTTCAATTAATCAGCTCTGAGAGTTCACAAGCTACTTTTGTCGATTATGTAGTAGAGTTCTGAGGTGATAGTCCCTATATTAAGTATGACAAAGAAGTCTATCTTCTCTCACGGTGAATTGCTATTAAAAAAATATAGGATATAATACTAATTGTAGTACACTAGATAATAAAATCATATAGTATGGATTACTAGTAGTGAGTAGTAGTCGTCAATATCTCCTTCAAATCACGATTATTCCTTATACGTAGTATATTATGTGTGCTCAAAGCTGAGAGTAGTGAAAATTACATATAGCCTATACAACTCATTCACTGATCAAGTTATTGGAAAGCCAGTGTAGTCTAAATTGATTATATTTATTTGACGTTCTTCAATTTTGACTCATAAGCAGGAGTGTTAATAAAAATACTGTGGATCACCATTATTATCTCTGATAAATTGTTTTATTTTACATCATATCAACATAATACATTCCATAAAACAATATTTATTAAACTCCTTTGATATAAACTCTTCTTAAAAATAAATTTGTAATAGTCTGAAATGAAATTATATCTCATAAATAATCATAATAAGTAGATAATGGAAAATATATACTACTCATATCAGTTACTTATAATTATTATATAATAAAACATTAAGCTGTAATTAAAAAACAATTTACAATATTTCACAATATATTAACATTATTTACCACTATTCACTATATTAAAAATTTATATTCCGAGTTTATATTAAACATTAATTACATTATTTTTTATTATATATATATATAAATAAGTAATAATTGCAAGTATAAATAACCACTCTATTGTGAAACTACTTTCTTTATTCATGTTTCATAAAGATCCATTCTATAACTCACAAATATTCTTTAACTAAAAAAATAAGAAATTAGCTTTATGTTAAACAATAAATTTAAGTAAACAGGTATTGATGAAATATTTTTAAATTATTTTTTACCCAAATCTTAATCTCATTTTAAAGCTGTAGTTATAAGATAATAAAACAATGAGAAAGTAATTCAGTTACCTTATGTCCAATATATATATATTAATAGATAAGATGGTAATTTTTTATCAGTTAAGATACTTTACCTTATTATTTTGCGTGCATATACTAATACTATTAATTACTGTGACTTTGTTTTTATATTATTACTCAAATTACATAAATAGAATAAAAGTAATAGATATATTAACATTATTTTGGCTATATTATTACTGATATTATTATATATATATATATATATATATATATATATATATATATATATATATATATATATATATCATACATATATATATATATACAATACAATTGTGATATTAATATTATATTATATATATAAATATGATTTTAAGAAAAAAATATATATCTTTTATATTTTTCGCGGCCCTATATAAACATATTACTATAATAGGAGTGCATAATAATTTCATTAATAAGCTGTTACTTATTAAGAGTATATCTACTAATAGGTCACAATATATCATAATAACGTGAACTTATTCTTATGTGAGTTACTTCTTAAGAACATCGTAGATCGCTTATACTTTAAAAAAGTATAAGTGTGCTATATGTGAACACAGCAGATATACTAGAAAGCTGAAAAACTCGATACTGAAGTACACTTCTACCAGAACTCCAATAAAGAGGAGGTATATCGTCACTATCTACATAGTACGTGCAGCCTCAACATTTTTCGTGAGCTGCGCTTTCTCTCAGATGTTATGATTCTTTAATAGTGAAGATATATAGACATTAGAGATATCCCCTTGAAGATACTAATATAATACTCTGATATATATACTAAGCTAAGTGAGAGTCTCTATGATTCGCACATGGGTATTTTATAGTGATAGACATGTGTGTGAGAATCAATATCGTTATCTCTCCTCAGAGCTCCTGGTGGTGAGATTCATGATTCAGAGACTGATTCAACTCATGGCGCCACTAATATAAATTGATATTTGAGTCAAAAGCTAAAGAATGGTTCCTCTTCTCACTCCAGGCTCATAAATTAAATTTATTATAATAGCACAAAAGATATAAAGATGATATAATCAAGAAAGAGATCTAGTATATAGCACGAGAGGGAGAGAACTTGGAAATAGGGTATATGAAAGACACAGAAAGAATGTAGAGTGTCTTATAATTATGAGATAAGACTCAAGTGGTTGTCTAACTATCATAAACCACGTAGTTCACAGTGTGGATGGTTATACTGTGTGTGCGTGAAAGCTGAAATCGTGTTTTTTAATGTACTAAATAAGTCGATATTTAAGTATATCTGTATATTATGTAATTATTACAAAACATAGAGAAGATGATTTTCAAGGTTTCAGAACGCTCAGTATAGTAGGGTACTGTGACCTTAACTCCCCCTACTCCACACTACCATCAGATCAAATTCCGCATTATCATAGTAAAAACAAGAGGCATAAAAGAAGATAAGATATGGTAGATTGTGATAATTAAACATATATATGTATAAGTATAAAGAAATGTAGAAATGGGTAAGTACTGAGTACTCGTATGTAGAAACTCACGTTAATACATAGAGTATTGCTAGGTGTCATTAGTGATGTGAAGTATGCAAGATGTTAATCCTACATTCGTCTAATAATACATATACCGGATTCAACTTTACTAATGTTTATGATACATGTTTAGGACTCCAATATATTCTCATTTGTTAGTTAAATTGGGTGATTGGTGTCTGAATACACCCTGGGAGTGATACCCTGAAGAAAAAACCTTGTGTGTCTATGTACTGCACATTATATCAATCCTTATATACTAAGATGCTGAATGATGATTTCCTGAGGAGTCTGAAATGGTAAGACACCCACATGAGTGGGGGATGACGAAACCCTAAAAGGGGTTTCACCTTAAATGAAAAAGAGAAATGATTTTAATATTTTTTGTAATGCTCTACAAAAAAAAATTTTTTTTGCCATGTTGTACAAATAATTAAGTTTAATTAGAACTTTAATTAATCGATCGTGACTTTATTCGCTTAAAGCAGTAAAACAATAGTGCATGGCCGGACGGAAGGAGGGCTGGCCCTGGGATGCTTACGGTACTGCTTTATTGATTTATTGCCTTTGGGTCAATAAAAAACATATTTTTACTAAAAAAAAATTTTTATAATGAAAGATTTTCTCTTAATAAATAAAAATGCTGCATCCATTCTTGATATAACATACATCACGCAAGTCAAAAGTAAGTTTGCATCCATGCACCGCATTAGTCATTTCCCCACAAAAAATTCTGGATAAAAGTTTGGAGACTAATAGTTCTGGTATGGATGTAATGAATAGACTTACGGAATTTGAATTTGAGGTAAAAAAAAATTTAAATCTTTTCTGGACCCTATTGACCCAAGTAAAGCTGCAGGGCCTGATGGTATATATGGTAGAATTCTGAAGGAGGGCAGTAGCAGTATTGCAAAGGCACTGTATTTGATTTTTAAGCCATCTAAAACATTTGGCGAGATACAGAGACTGGAACAGCATATGTTGTGCCTATTTATAAGAAAGGTAGTAAGAAAGATTTGGGAAATTAAAGGCCAGTTAGCATAACATCTCTGGTTGTAAAAGTTTTGGAAAAGTTACTGAAAGGTCATATAGAGAATTATTTGGAAGATAAGATATTGCATGACTCCCAGCATGGTTTTAGAAAAGGTAAGTCATGTCAGACAAACCTTTAAGAATTAATGGAATACATTACTGACTGCATTGACAGAAGAGATCCAGTTGATATTATGTATTTAGTACTTCAGCATAGATTTTGATAAAGGCATCAAGGCTGATGAAAAAGTTATGATAATGTGTTATAGGTGGAGTGGTACATGACTGAATTAAGAAGTGGTTGTGGAATAGAAAACAGTGTGTACAACTAAATGGCAATAAGTTGTCATGGGAAATAATGAAGACTGGTGTCCCACATGGTTCAGTGCTGGGGCCACTATTTTTCCTCATATATATATATATTATTATTATATATTATATATATATATATATATATATATATATATATATATATATATATATATATATATATATATATATTAATATATATATATATATATATATATATATATATATATATATAAATATATTTTATATAATATAAATATAAATATAAATATATAATATAAATATATATATATAAATATATATATATATAAATATATATATAAATATGTATATATATATATATATATATATATATATATATATATATATATTATATATATATATATATATATATATGATTTAGACCAGGGACTTAAATGTAAGGTTTCTAAGTTTGCAGATGATACCAAAGTGGCTACCTCAGTAAGGAATAGTGATGGATGTATAAAGATTCAAAATGATCTTGATAAACTTTTTAGGTGGGCAGATAAGTGGCAAATGAATTTTAATAGTAAAAAGTGTAAGGTTCTTCACTTAGGTCACTCAAATACCAGTTTAACTACGAGTTGAATGGTAGATTGGCTTGAGTTTGTGGACGCAAGAAAAAAGATTAGTTGTGTGATTATAAGCAACAATTTGAAAGTAGCTAATCTCCAGTGTTTAGAAAGGCAAGGAAATAAACTAATAGATGCTAGGTATAATAAATCGCAAGTGTCGTTTACAAGAGCAAGGAAGTTATAAGTAAACTGTATAACAGCTATGTTAGGACAGTATTAGAGTATTGTGCACAAGTTTGGGCCCTTTATTTAAGGAAAGACATAGATAAGGTAGAGAGAGAGAGTGCAATGTAGAGCAACAAGTATGATTTCTGGGTTTGAGGGTAAGAGCTATGAGGAGAGGCTGAAGGAGTTAGGAATGTTTTCTGTAGAAAGGCGATTTCTAAGAGGGGACATGATACAATACAAAATACTAACGTCTACTGATATAATACGGAGACCAATAAATTATTTATAGTGAGACCCACGGGGGCACAGATAAGAATATTAAGAAGAAGGCATGCCATATTAATATAAGAAAGCATTCATTCAGTAATAGGGTTGTTAATTTTTGGAATGGTTTGCCACAGGAAGATTGTTGAGTGGCAACTGGATGTGGATGGTTTGAGTTTCGTATGGTATATTTTGACTAAGCCAAATTAGCGGG
>JABUQX010069393.1:42500-45000 GCA_015478945.1 Trachelipus rathkii
TTGCGGCTCTCGCGTCTACCTGTGGACACATAAAATAAATATTCTTGTTTTTAGACTAAAACAAGACTATCTTTGAAACCTTCTCAACATCACAACGGTTGCTAAGGTGGCCTCAAAAAAGCTGGGAGTTCTGTTTTTGTGGCTTTCCGAACAGTTAACTCCAATTATATAAGGGTCTTATTAACCCTTGTATAGAGCAGGGTTGTGGAGTCGGTTAAAATTTTCGACTCGACCCACCCTCTTTTGAAAATTTACCCGACTCCGACTGCCGACTCGACCTGCTTGAACATTAGTGACTCCGCTCCACCCTTTGAAAATTACGTACTTTCCGACTCCGACTCCACCTCTGGAAATTATATATATATATATATATATATATATATATATATATATATATATATATATATATATATTATATATATATATATATATATAATATATATATATATTATAATAATAATATATATTATATATATTATCTGAGGGTTTTTTTTTGTTTACTGTGGTTAATGTGTTAGTAGTGAGACTTCATGGTCTGCGATAGAGGTATAGATTAAAGACAAATGTGTTAGATGGACAATCTTTAGGGAGTGGTTAGGTGTGAGAAGATTGATAAATGAGGAATGAACGGTTTAGAGAGTGTGGTGGTGGGAAGAAAGGGGTAGATGAGAGAATCAATGAATACGTTGAGATGGTTTTGGTCATGTGGAAGGGATGGATGATAGTTGGTTGGTTAGCGGATGTATAGTGTGTTGAGTATGCTGGGAATCGACCGGCTGTGGGAGAGGAGAAAAGTGGATTGAGTCAGCAAAGGATTGCCTGGAGGAGAGAATCTGAGTTTAGCAAAGGCGAGAAGAAAGGTGAATATATGAGTGAATGGCGGTGTTTTGTGAGAGGGTATGGCTGTGGCCCACGGGCCAAGGGATGAAACCTACATTGGCGAGATGCCATAGTAAGGCCGTTGAAGCTCTAGGGTGGATTTTCTTACTGCGACGAGTTCTCACTAAAAGGTTAAGGGAGGGTAAGGCTGAGTTTCTTTTCGAACTTTCGTCTTATTATTCTACTAACTTTTCTGTTTTCGGTGTATCACGCACCTTACTCCAGTCTTGGGGAGAGAAGGTGGGTGATATAATTGATGATATATATATATATTATATAATTATATATATATATATATATTATATATATATATTTATATTATATATATATATATTTATATATATATATATATATATATATATTATATATATGAGGGCGTAGCCAGAAATTTTTTTTTTTCATATATATATATATAGTATATATATATATATATATATATTAATTATATATTATATTATATATTATATACTATTATATATAATATATATATATATATTTAATATATATATTATATATATTATATTATATATATTTATATATATATATATTTATATAAAATTTAATATATACTATATAATATATAATTATATTATATATATTAATATATATATTATATTATAATATATATATATATATATATATATACTATTATATAAATATATATATAATAAATATTACTTCATAAAGGGCAGGGAAATATTTTGCTTCGGTCTGATTCATTTTACGCAACTAGGTGGACATAATATTCTTAATTTTCAGCAATTTTGAGGAAAAAAACAAACTGTAGCTTTTCTGACCTTAAACGTCGTTTTCGAATGTTTTTTCTGTGTCTTGTAGTCTTCGTTGAATTTTCATTTTATTTAAAATCTTTGTTTTTGCATTGTTCTTCAACTTTTACCATTTTTTTCGAAATGATTTCAAACTTGAAATACATAGATGGGTTCATTAGCTACAAAATACACGAAATAAGAAATCGCCTTTCTAAAGAAACATTCTAACTCCTTCAGCCTCTCCCATAGCTCTTACCCTAAAGCCAGAAATCATCTTTGTTGGCACTATCTTTATATTCCTCTCAGCATACCTACGGTCCTTTTCTTTAAATAAGGGCCCAACCTGTGCGCAATACTCTAATATTGACCTAAAATAGCTCTTATACAGCTCTTATAACTTTGTTTAGTTTTTGTAAACGGCATCTTGTTGATTTATTATACTTCTCATCTTAATTATTTTATTCCTTGCTTCCAAACACTGAATAGTTAGTTTTCAGATTGCTGCTTTACTCACATTAAATCTTTTTTTTGTCACAGGCTCCAGCCAATCCTCATTCTATTCGTAGTTTTTAAATATTCTATTTGAGTTTAATGAAGAACCTTGCACTTTTTACTGTTAATTAAATTTATTTGCCACTTATCTGTCCAACCTAAGACAGTTTTATCAGACTCATTTTGAGCTCTTTATATATCATATTTATTCTTTTACTAAAGGTACCACTTTGGGTTCTCTTGCAACTTGAAACCTTACATTTAAGCCCTTGTTGATCTAATTATATATATATATATAATATATATATATATATATATATATAATATATTATATATATATTATTATATATATATATTAT
>JABUQX010069394.1:0-5000 GCA_015478945.1 Trachelipus rathkii
TACCATATTTATGAAATTGTATTGTAGGGAGTTTTGGATTTTATAACTTTTATCACTTTATGAGATCCTTTTATTTACAAGATTTAAAAATACTTGGATCAATATTAACAAGACACACTATTTGACATGGGAGGCAGATACAGAGGTAAGAACAATATTAAAAGATGATATAAATGAGATCTTACAGTGTGCCCAAAATAAAATTAAACAGAAGCAACCTCGTCACGATTATCAATAAGTTTTGGAACTAGCAATACTTTTTCTAGGTAATATTTCATCACTCGGAAAACATTTCCGGCAACCAGGAGCATATCACTTAGGTAGATGGATGCTAAAAGCAATAAATTGTTTAAAAATATATCTATTTAGAAAACAACTTAAATTAACACCTACAAAGAAGAAAGCAATAAATCCGAATATGTTGCTATATAATAAAATGTTATGTGAAAGCATGATTTTCTACTTTTCCAAATAAAAAAAAAATTTCTAATTCAAAATGCAATTGAAGCTCCCATGAATAACGTTAATTTTCTTTAAAAAAAAATTTGAATACGAAAACCACGGTAACTCTATTTATAATAATGCATAAAATTATTAGTATTTATGGCATTTAAGTAAGGAATGTGCAGCCTTTTCCATATATGATGAAAGAATAAACGATGACATGAGAAGAAAGATGTCCCAGATATTAATAAAACAACGCATAACGTCACAAACTATTGAAACCAGGAATATCGAACATCAAGTCGAAGAAAAAAGAATTATACTATTTATCAAAGATGATTTGCAAATCAAAACCGCAAATCGACGGTAATTCGTGAGGGCAGCATATCTGTGGCGAATATCACAAGAACTAGCAGAGTTTAATCAAGATTTGTTAGGTTTAATTGAAGGGAAAGAATGTGAAATGATTACCTCTATGCCAGAGAAGAGATTCAATAGTAATGCGCTTAGCACACTCTCAGGGACTTCTCTTACGGAAGCAATAGTCAATCAACACTGAAAGATGAAAAATATTCCTTCGCAGTATAAGGGGTCTTTCTTTTCCTCCAGCAGAGAAAAAGAGATAGAACAGGAAACAGAGATAAGAAGGTGGTCGGAGAGACCCAGAGGAGGAAAGAGCTTAAAAGATTAAAGAGAAGGATTAGGGGTTTGAAAAATGTTTTGAATGTTGGATTCATTCTTTTCATTTACTTAAATTAAAAAAAAAACAAAAAGAAATCATCTGAAATAAATGTGGGTGTCAAAATTTTCACCTCTGATCTTTTTAATTATTTTAAACTTTGCTTGTAAAATAATATAAAAATTCATCATGTAATTCTGGCCAGTGAAGTTTGGATAAAGCGACATATAAGATCATATGATTAAACAGAAAGCTCAGCTCAGCGGTAGAGCACCCGCCTAACTAAGCGAGAGACCCAGGTTCGTCACTGGTCGTGAGTGTGAGCTGTTTTTTTTTACTCCGTCTTGTTCCGACTTAAAAATTAGGCACACCCCCTCCTAGATTAGGTCTCTGCACGTGAGAGGTGGTGTTAATTATAAAAAAAAATCTCCAAGACGATCAGGGTTACGAGTATGGAATTGCACCTATTTATTAGGTCATTTTGAATAGAAAGTTGTAGGCAAGTTCACCCTTAAGTTTTAAAGGAAAGTCAATGGCGATAGTGAACATAGAAATCACCAAGAATGGAAGATTTCAGAGAATATTGGAGAGAGAATGTGTTCTAATTTGAAGTCAAAGTAGTCAGTTGAGTTATGAGACAGATATACAGAACAGATGAATTTTGGAATAGATAAGCAGGATAGCTTGAGCCATAAAGTAGAAAATTTTTAAGACTCCAGATTAAAGACTCGAGAACAAGCAATATCACTGTGCCCATAGGCATAACAGCCGCCTTTGACTGAAAATTGAGGAAAGAGATAGAAAGAGTCGACAGAAATAAAGTCTGTTGCCGAAAAGTCAAACACTTGAATTCCGGTTAAGAATAAGAGATGAATTTTAGAGTAGGAGAGGTGATGCTCAACAAAGTGGTAATATTTTAAACTGGCATGGTTGCGGAAATTTACAAGAAAAAAGACAATGCATAAGAAACAAGTCGGCAATTCCGTGACGGCACCAACCCCACCAGTAGTATGTCCCCAAAACAGGAGCGGTCTAGGAATAAGTGTTACAAGCCACACTTCTTGTGATTGGCTGATAGACTTATGCGACGTCATGGTAGAGGGTGTCAACGAGAGCCTTCCTATGACGTTATATTTTTCTTTTTTTATTGTTGCTTGATCACAAACAATATATATATATATATATATATAAAGTATATATATATTATATATAATATATAATATAATATAATATAATTAGTATAATCTATATACATAGATATATATTATTACAAAAATCCAATGTCATTATAAGCATTATATATATATATATATATCTTGTTATTAGTTAGTTTGCTAATATATATATATATATATATATATATATATATATATATATATATATATATATATATATATATATATATATATATATATATATATATATATATATTATATATATATATATATATATATATATATATATTGAAAAATACACCCCTAAAGCATTTCACCCTGCTGGGATTCGATCCTGGACCCTAGCAGATATACGTGCAAGTGTTTGACCACCAGACCACGACAAGCTAAAAGAAGAACCCGACAATAGTTCCTATGGTGAATATTCGCACCCACCTAATAGGACATGCCGAGCTCTTCCCGCTTGCACTCGGGCCTGGGGCCAAACAGGGTACCGCACAAGGTGAAAATACTTAAGAACGGGGGTCAAGATGTACAAAGTAAAGTAATTGCTAATCTTCACGCAATCTAAATTTGTATTGAAAAATACACCCCTAAAGCATTTCACCCTGCTGGGATTCGATCCTGGACCCTAGCAGATATACGTGCAAGTGTTTGACCACCAGACCACGACAAGCTAAAAGAAGAATACTTCGACAATAGTTCCTATGGTGAATATTCGCACCCACCTAATAGGACAATGCCGAGCTCCTCCCGCCTGCACTCGGGCCGGGGCCAAACAGGGTACCACACAAGGTGAAAATACTTAAGAACGGGGGTCAAGATGTACAAAGTAAAGTAATTGCTAATCTTCACGCAATCTAAATTTGTATTGAAATGGGTGAAAAGCTTTAGGGGTGTATTTTTCCGAAGAAAGGTAGGAAAATTTCAACCAATTCATATAAAAACCCCTCCGAATGCTGGTCCCAGGATTCTTCCAGCAAAAAAGGAAAAAGGCAAAAGCCAATTCTACGTTACCTGAAAATTTAAATGAAACAAATGCAGTTCCTGCTGTTGGAACCATAATGGAGCTTATCGCTTCTAAAACTCTCGTGGTAACTAATGTTCCAAGAAATAATGATAATTAATTTTTTCTCAATAAAACCAAAGAAGATACTTGTGATTCCAATTGAAAAGAGGCCTGAAAGGCTCACTATCACTGCACCAAATTTACTGATCATCATTCCAACAATGGGATTCATAATAAATGATGATAAATAAAACACAGCAAAGGCGAACATATTGTACTAGTTTAACACCTTTCTCTTGAGCTATGATTGGGTAAAAAGGATTTTGTAGCGAAAGATTTGAAGACGATAAAATAATTATAATACTGTCAGACAATGAGAATTAGCAACTATTTCTTTGAACAGATTCTTACATGAAACACCAAACACAACTGTCACAATATTAATTCATAAGTTTTATTGTAGATTCTCTGAAAGAATCATTAATTATAATTATTCATCCGATAATATCCAAGACGATTGATCATAATAGCTTAGTTCACTATCTCAAAGCTAAATCACATAGGGACAGAAAACACTTGCGTTAACAAAGTCAAAATATTACAAAATTGATAGTCTATTTTTTTAGTTTTCAACCTTTCGTAGCTGTTGAATTATTATTATTATTATCATTATTATTATTATTATTATTATTATTATTATTATTATTATTATTATTATTATTATATTATTATTATTATTATTATTATTATTATTATTATTATTATTATTATTATTATTATTATTATTATTATTATTATTATTATTTTATTATTATTATTATTATTATTATTATTATTATTATTTATTATTATTATTATTATTATTATTATTATTATTATTATTATTATTATTATTATTATTATTATTATTATTATTATTATTATTATTATTATTATTATTATTATTATTATTATTATTATTATTATTATTATTATTATTATTGTTTTACCATAACTTTTATTTGTACAGACAATATCATAATTATTATTTAAACGTAAAAATTTATTTACATTTGGGCTCACCATGGATTTTGATACAAATGTCGTGCCCTAAGGTTAAGAAATTTGAACAGAACTGTTGTGTAAAAACAGTAATAATAATAATAATAATAATAATAATAATAATAATAATAATAATAATAATAATAATAATAATAATAATAATAATAATAATAATAATAATAATAATAATATAATAATAATAATAATAATAATAATAATAATAATAATAATAATAATAATAAAATGGGAAAACCACACCCAATCCCAAGTCTAACGCAAATCTCTGATTTGCTCGCCGATGGAGAACTTGAAGAGAAGGAGATTTTAGATAGAATACAAGTGAGAGCTATAGAACGATAGTTAGAAAGATCAGAAAGGTTACCCTTATTCGGGATCGGTTGAATATATGCGCCCAGCACTTACAGCACTGAGGAGAAGTGTTAAAGTTAAGGCAAAGAGAGTAGAGTCGAGCGTAAACAGGCGTCAGCTTGGAAGCACACTCCATCAAAACACGAGGTGGGAATACCGTCCGGGCAACTATTCCCTTAAATATTTTCTTTTTTTTCTTTCCTTTTTTAATATTTACAGATCTCAGGATCTCATGCACCCGATCATGTGAAATCACTGACGGAGCCATTGGATATCTGAGAGG
>JABUQX010069395.1:0-30592 GCA_015478945.1 Trachelipus rathkii
TACTTTGGTGCATTTTCTAAATTAATTTTTTCGCCTGGATTTTTCGGAATTTTGCGAAGCTCTCGATTGAAAGAGTCTCTTAAAAGCTTCCATCGATTTTTCACTTCTTTCACTGAAATAATAATAATAATAATAATAATAATAATAATTAATAAAATATATAGTCATGCAATCAATTTTATTTTAAACAAATTAATCACATATATCTAATAAAAACATATTAAAGTTCAGTTTTATTTAAACAAATTATTATGTACATATGAATTTTAATAAAAACTTAATTTTTAAGATTGCAGTGTCAATAGGATTATCGAAGGATGTTCCGCGAAGTATATGGGAAAAACATATTAAAGGGATACCAAGATATGGAGAATCCTTAAATAAAATTTACGAGAAAATATTAGACTTGCATCAGAACAGCTTAATAATAGAATAATGGAAATTTTTGAAGATACAACAAAAGAAAAAGTGAGTGGAGAAATCTACGGAAGAGACAATTGTAGACTAGAATTGTTGAGATGGATGAACTCTGATGTATCGCTTTATAAAAACCAAATGGAGATTCTAAAAAAAAAATATGGCAAGGATGGAGAACAAGATATCTGCACGTATTATCTTGTACTGTTCGGCTAATTCATGGATTTAAATGCTACTGTTGTCTACCTTCAAGAGGTTGGGTAGGAAAGGACAAATAAAGAGAAAGAATGACTGGAAACAAAAGAAAGGAATTAAAGAATATTAAATGATTAAAGTAAGTAAACATTTGGGAGATTAGGACTGGAACTAGTTCTAATTGATTTATTATAAAGTTCAGAAATTAGGACTGGAACTAGTTCTAATTTTATTATAAAGTTCAACTCTTCATTGTCTTTCCGAAATATACCTCTTTACAGTGAGAATATATCATACTACATACTACGGCATTTAAAATTTTTTTATTCTTCATGAAAAAACTTGCAATTATCAAAAATAACAATTTGCGTGGTTTAACTAAATGTTACTCAATTTTTTTTTAGCAAACTTGTTTACCGATTGCATATCAAAGCTGAGAAATACTATGTTTATATATATACTGCGGGTTATATAAATCTAAATGGTACTTGGAATCTGATAATTCTTTAAAGTTTTTCCTTAGTAGGGTGAAACTTCATTACAACATGTCCTGGCTTACTCTAACTTCCTTTTAAAGTTGTAAGTACACGTTTTTTTGTTGTTTTTTTTTAAATTAAATATATGTTATCATATTTAAGAAAGTTAATAAAGAATACAATTTTATATTTACTTAAATTTTTTTGTTTTTAAATCTTTCTAGACATGTATACAAATCCTGTATGCCTAAAAGCCTATGGTATTTCTTTGCCATTTGTTATTTACAGATTTAATTCAAGAAAGGATATGGCTTTAGGATCATTCCTTTTTTGTTCTCGAAACTTGTGCCTCTGCACCTTATACATACTTTCGTACCGGTTAAATCATTTCCTCTCTCTCTCTCTCTATAAATTTCGTCTTTTCATTCAATTTCATTTTATTCAACCAGATTCGCAAATAGGAGAACCCTTCCCCCCTTTCAACTCTTCAATTATAATCCTATAAGTTAAAGTTCTACAATTTTTAAAGCTTTTGAATTCTTCCATAACCCTGAGATTTGCATATTTCGCTTTCATGAGAAATTTGAAACAATTATTGTAAAGAGAAGGTGAGGAAAATAGCTGTAAAAGAAGAAAATTTGGAATGGGGAAAAACATACATCGAACTGTGGCAGAAGTTAAAAGAAAAGGGATGATTTTAAAATATTTGGAAATGACTCTAAGATAAAACTATAAAGAAAATGACACTAGATTGGATTCATGGATATTTATCTATAAAGGTTATTACGAATTCGTATATCAACATTTGTTCCGATTACGCTGAATAAGTATAAAGCTTGCGTGAAGCCATTTAGCATTTGTAAAAAGAAAAAATTGACAGGCAATGAGATTGTTGGATATAATACAGAATGGTGAAGTGCATTATACAAATTTTTGGTATAATATAGAAGAGATGGATAGAAGGCATGATAAGACCTATTAAGAATAAAAATAAAACATGTATGACGAACACAGGTAGAACATGAAAGAAAAAAAGAGAACAATATATAAGCAAGCAACAGTATATATATATATATAATATTATAATATTATATAGTATAATATATTATATATATTATAATATTATATATATATATAATATATATAATACGTTTGGATATATATATATATGATATAGTATACTTGATAGTATAATATAATATATATATATATATAATTCCGTTATAGTAGGACCGTTTTCGTATACAATTAATGCCCTATACAAATAGAAGTTATAGAGAAGACAGTTTGAAAGACGTCTAGCAAGACGACAGAAAAATATTGAAAATTAGATTTTATGTAATTATTTACATAATTACCGCCTACTCACGGATCGGGGTACGGGGAGCGGAGCCGCCTCGTATATAGTGTATTTTGCCATGCATTAATATACCAATCTGGTATATTTAATAATTAATTATATGCCCGCCAGCGATCACTTACTCGAGAAAGGCGAATTTAGTTTGAAATGAATGAGTAAGTAGCATGTTGTAGTTTATGCTGTTCATTTTTTTCCGATTTCGAATATTTTTGGACTGCTAAATATGTTTACAATATTAAAAGTTTTATAATTTCTTAAAAAATCCTATTTTCTCAAACGGCCATTATAACGAAAAAGTACTATAGGTAAAGCTTTACATATCCCGACACCTTGGAAAAAAATTCGTTGTTGCCAGATTGGACTCTTAAAGTGTAATTGGGTTACAATTTTACAACAAAGAAAACTATTTTTAAGGCAAACTAATATTATATATATATTATATATATATAATATAGTATTATAGTAGTATAGGCATATATGGTTTTTAAAATATATAATATATATATAATATTATTATGATATAATCAGTAACCACAGAACTTCAAACGTATAGAACAGAATATAAAAAAAAACAGATCGAACCACTTTCAAAATCTATCTACCTACATCACTTAAGTTACCTAACGGTGCCATAGCTAACTGAACCTTAAGTCCAAACTCCCAGCAGAGTTATGACAAAACAGTTAAATATTCGAAACGCCGTTCGGCGTCGATTGATAGCCGCGGTTTCATTCTGTCGGGAGCACTATCCTGCTTCTAAATATGTTTCGATGTTACGCCACGAATCATGTTTTCCTTTCTTAATGCATCTTTTAGTCTTCCTTTTAACTCCTTATATAGATTAAAAAATAACTTTCTTTTTTTTTTTTTTAGCTTTTACGCTATGATCACCGCCTTCATTCCACCACTCAACTGTTAACATTCTTACTTCCCTACTTTAGCACATCTCCACATACTTCTCTTGCACTACTAACAAGGCTTCCTTCATTTGCGTCCAGATTTGTTCAGATGTTTCACCTGTTCACATTCAACTGAGTTTTATTTGGCGCAAGGCGCTCTTAGAAATGAAATTATCCTAGTTACTTTATTCACATAAGCCGTTTCTCACTCTAAATAATTCTTACCCACTTCGCTTCTTTATCCCTTCCTGCTAGATTAGCAACATACGATCTAACGCAATCTTGCATAAACCGAAATATGAGATGCTGAATAATTTCCATTGTTTATACCCGCCTTATTGCACGATTAACATGTAACATCACTGTCAAAACAAGTAATTCCTTCTTCCACCAAACACTAAATGCAATCAATACTTTTCACTCGTAAGCCATCTCTACTACACCACTCTAGTAATGCTATGACGATACTCTTAGTGTTTAAAAGAAAGTAATTACTTACTCACACTCATCGCAGCTGAACACCTCTCTCCTCACAAGAAATCAATCCACTTCCTACAATTCTCATTTTGTCCCCTCATCCCAAAGCCACTTGTTATAACCATTTCCTTTTTCGATCAACGCTATACCAAACCATTTAGGTCACAACACAAATAAGTCTAAAGCTCCTACTCACTCGCCATCCAAACAATCTTCTGATTATATGCCAGAAAATCGCTCTTCTCCATCAAACATCTACGCCTGCAGTGGACCATATGTCAACAGACCACACATAGAAAGCCTTCACCTTTTCAACTTAAATTATTAAATCATAAATTCCTAGATACTCATACAAACAAAAATTCACCGTAGCGTCTGTCCATGGTTTAACTGAAATTCAGAATCGAAAACATCCAGCTTTTCTCCCCCTTTCATTCTTCTCTACTAACACCACGCCACTCACTTTCTCAATTTCCTTTCATTATTTGTTTCAGTTACAGCAAGAAAATCAAATTTAGCCTTTCTATATACATCCATCACCTCACTCCTTCTTCATTCATTTATTCCTTTGACATTCCATGTAGCCATACGATTCATACACCTAAGACGGAATAGGTCATATGATATATATATATTATATATATATATATATATATTATATATATATATATATATATATATATATATATATATATATTATATATATATATATATATATATATATATATACTATATATATATATATATATATATAGTAATATAAAATACTGAATACCTTTGAACTATTGAATAAATACATATACCGTATTGATAAACTAATCTTTTTTTGATATGCAAATATAACCACGAATGTTTTTTTAACAGATTGATTGACGTCAGCCCAAGTTGCTCCGCCATCAACGATTCTCTAACGAAGAGACACAGAAGAGTTTATCGAAGTCTTGTTGCGTCATAATGAAGGGCATTTGTTGAACGAGGGATTAACAGGGAGATTTAAAATACCAAATTTATACGTTCATAGCGCTTTTCATTCACGAAGTTCAATCTTCGTACCTTTAAATACAATAATTATAAAACAACGAAATTAGAAGCAATAAATATATAATGAAAATAAATATACGTAAGCAAAATAATAATGCGCGACTATCACACCATTTTTAATGCTCTGACTTAAGCAGAAATATGATGATAATTCATATTATATAATTAATCTACACTTCAATGTGTCAATTCAAATTCTATTCTTTATTATCTTTTATTTTTATTATTTTTATTATTATTATTTAAAATGTTATTATTATTATTATTATTATTATTATTATTATTATTATTATTATTATTATTATTATTATTATTATTATTATTATTATTATTATTATTATTTATATATTAAACTAGTTCATTTATTTATTTAGCATTATTATTTATTATATTATTACATTAAATTTAATCTATCATATTAATTATTATCATATTATTATTATTTCAGCTTATTTGAAATTGATAGTAGTTATATTACTAATTATTAGTAGACATCTTCCTACTAAATATTACTATATTATTATTGTTATTTAAATAACAATAATAACCTAATAGTGAAATAATATATAAATCAGAATAAATATATAATCAAGTTTTTTTTAATGACAGTGTAATAGGTAGAGTAAAAGGAGATGATGAATATGATGAAATATGTGCAATTGTGGATATCGAATGTCCGAAGAATTTATTCTCTATCTATAGCTAAATGGTCGATATTTTATTAAAAAATGTTCGAGTGAATCATTCTATTTGAAACACTATAATTTTACACACTTTTAATGGAGCAGATAGCATATAATTTTTGTTCGTAGTTCAAAGAGATCTTGTATATGGAAATATGTAGTTAAATTATTCACAACCCTATTACAGCGATAATATAAGCGAATTTTTGTTTCCAAACTCTTATACAGCTATTGCAAAAAAAAAAAAAAAAAATAATAAAAAAAAAAAAAAAAACTTATTTAACTTTTTTTTATCAATCAATTATTCTGCATCAATAAACGAAGCCTCCATAACATTTCTACGCATTCAAGTATTGATTTTTCTTCATTATTGGATAATAAACTAGCATCTTAAATTTTTCTATTTTCATTATAAGCCCTGATTATATTATTCCTTTAAACAACTTATTTGTTATTTATCAGCAAATATATTAATTCTTGTCCATTTTTATATACTCAATAACAAAAAAATAAAATGAAATTACCTCTTATTTCTCTCAAAGTTTGTTCGTGAATATTTTAAAAGAATGAATTAATTTCGTTTTATTTTTACTTTTATTTATTGATTTTGATAAATATTATATTTAACTTATGTAATACGGTATGTATTAACAAATCAGTAAGACATTTTTTGATTTTTAATTGCTATTGCAATTGATTATTCATTGTCATTCTTTAGTAATTATTATAATTATATTATTATTTTGAATTATTGCATTTTATATAAATAATGTTATTATGTTATTATACAAAGCACAAATAATAATATATTATTATCATTATTATATTATTAATTGATTATTATTATTATTTATAATTTAATTATTTTATTATTAATATAGTTATTTATCTATGATTATTATTTTACTTATTTAATTATTATTCATTATTAATTATTTATGAAGGAAATTATTACAGTTATTAATTATTATTATATTATTATTTATTATTATTTATTTATTATTATTATATTTAATTATTATTATTATTTCAATTATTTATTAATCTATGATTATTATAATATTATTATTCACTTATTATTATTATTGAATTCAGTTATAATTATTATTATTATTATTATTATGATTTTAATTATTATTATTTATTATTTATTATTATATATATTTAATTATTATTTATTATTAATTATTATTTAATTATTATATTATTATTTTATATTATTATTATTATTATTATTATATTATTTATTATTATTATATCATTCATCATCATCATCTAATCTATAAGGGAAAATATCATTAAAAACAAGTAAACATAATAATAATCAATAATAATAATAATAATAATTAATAATATATAATAATCAATTGAATAATTAATAAATGAATCAATAATAATAATAATAATAATTAATATAATGAATTAATATAATAAATAATAATAATAACTAATAATTAAATTAAATTATTTAATTAATATTAACAACAACAATAACTTACAAACAACAACAACAACAACAACAAACAACAAACAACAACAACAACAACCAATCAATCAATAAACAACAACCAACCAACAAACAAATATATATTATTATTTATTATTATATACATTATTTTATTATTAATATTATTATTCATACTATTATTTTTTTCATATTAATTACTTATTATAACATTTAATCTATAGTTATCTTATCTAATCACTACCTCAAGCAACTCGGCCTCATTCACGTCAACAACCCTACGGACACATCAGCAATACTTATTACTATCAATACATCTATTAATCTCAAAACCGTACCCAGTACCTACTTACGCGTATTTCAGCTACACTATTTATTATCTATTCACTTTTGTTACTTCCTATTGTTTTCTTTATTTTTATATATTATTCTTATTATTATATCATAGAATTCTTTCACTATTATTATTAACTTCTTCTTACTAATTCCTTATTATTCTTATTATATGTCTCTATTATCCTATCTTATATTATAAATTCTATTTTCAACATTAAGCATTTACTAAAATTATAAAACATCAATATGAGATTTAGAATTAATATTATAAATACGAGTATTTCATTTATTGTAAAAAATTTTACTATTAAAAACCACTATTTCAAAATGATAATTACCATGTAAGGTATTATAATAAAAAATCATATTGAAACATTCATATATATCATATTATGCACTTCTTTAATAGTTCGAGTTATACTTGATAGTAAAGTGCTTAATTATATCACTTTATATTTTACCTCTTCATCTCATCAAGAAACCTATAAGTAAAGATATTTAGAAGTCAGCTACAGCATTTACTCTGATTGTATTTTTAAAATAATACGACCAACTACATGCTTCAATTTACTTTTATCCACTCCTACAAATAATCTCTCATATCTAATGACACGCTGATGACCGCACTGACCACATATGCGAAAACGGTCCTATCTTAGACATGACGCACAACGTCTACGAATACACCTGGATTCCATGAACGCTGTTAACACCCCAATCTACTGCATCTACAATCTTAACTGTCGATTCAGACCTGCGGTGATATAAGATCATCTCGCAATACTTCTGACTAATGATACTACAGCCGCAAGAAATTATCCTCTATAATTCAGAAAATATATAATCAATATTTTTAATAATTAAGACTCTTACCAAAAAATATTTAAATTATTTAGAAGTTACTAATGTAAATTGATCCGAAATCTTAAAAGATTACCCTCAATCTATAACTAAATGGTCGATATTTTATTGAAAATTTTTCGAGTAAATCATT
Organism: Trachelipus rathkii; assembly: GCA_015478945.1. Classification (NCBI taxonomy): domain Eukaryota; kingdom Metazoa; phylum Arthropoda; class Malacostraca; order Isopoda; family Trachelipodidae; genus Trachelipus; species Trachelipus rathkii. Next base: position 8,344 of record JABUQX010069395.1, read on the forward strand.
CTATTTGAAACACTATAATTTTACACACTTTTAATAGAGCAGATAGCATATAATTTTGCTGATAGTTCAAAGAGATCTTGTATATGGAAATATGTGGTTGAATTATTCATAATCCTATTACAGCGATAATATAAGTGTAATTTAATTTTATTTTCAAATTCTTATACATTTCTTGCTAATACAAAAAAATTCTATATATATATTTTTAAACTATTTTTATCAATCAATATATTACTAAACGTAAACTTCATATATTTACTAATAAGATATTCAAGTTTTGATTATTTTAGTTCATTATTGGATTATAAACTAAACGTAAATTTCTTCTTTCTTTATATTTATCCTTATCAAATATATATATATTATCTACCTATATATATAATATACTAATTTATATAATTAATAAACACTTCTGTTACTTAATTATAAAATAATATTATCTTGTTTAAAAAATATAATATCTTCTGAATCAACCTCCTTTAATATACTATAAATTATATAAATCTATATTTATATATATATATATATATACCTAGTAACTTTAATTAATTAATAATATTAGAAGTATATATATATATTATTAGTATATAATTATATACTATATATATTAAATCTTTATATTCCATATATATAACTATTACTATATATATTAATACTATAGTATTAGACGATATAATACGTATCATACCTCCACTTATATACTATATAATATCATCTGAATACGTATAATATAATACTTATATATAATATATAAATATATTTTATATAATATATATATATATATTAAGTATATATATCATTTATATATTATATACACTAATAACATCATAACATATATATTACATATACTACTACTATACTAGTATACCATCAACTTACTAATATTGATTAATAATACTTATTTCAAGCTATACTATATATTTCATACTTAATAAAGTATATATATAATATAATATACTATCATATATATCACTTATATAAATCAACAACATATTATATTAAATATTATATTACTTAGAAAAATATACGTCAAATATATATATATATATATATATAAAGTATACTATAATATATAACGCTATATATATATTTATAATATATTATAAATATATATTATACTACTATATATATATAACTATTATATCTATATATCTATATATATATACACTATATCCATATATATAAATAATAATATACTATATTATATAATATATATATATATAATATATATATATATAAAAATATATATATATATATATATAAGTATATATAATGTGGTTATTATTAATATACTAATATATATAAAATATTATATATATATATATAGATATTAACACTATAACTATCATATTTAAACCCTATATAACCTACAGCCATATACATATATATATTATAATATATATATCATATAATAAGTTATATATTATTATCTATATTAGTATATATAATATATGTATATATAGTATATATGCATAGAAACTTCCATCACTAATTATATATAGTATTTATATATCATATTTATTTCTCTATATAGTTATACAGTATGTATTAGAGCAACTATGTATATATCTATATACAATAAATATAATATCTACATAATATTAGACAATATGTGGTATACTAATATTATTCTATATATAGATATAGATATAGATATAGATATATATTTATGTAGTATATATATACTATAAGTATATTAGTAATATATATATTATAGTATAGTTAATATAATTAATATGATATATATAATTAATCAATAATAATAGTATATTAATATTATATATATATTATAATATAACTAGTTACTAATGTGTGTATGTAGTGTTATGATATGTGATCGCTAAATATAAATAAATTAATTATTAATTCTATTCATCTTAGTTAACTGTGAATTACACACCAGATTCAATAATTTACCAAAAATCTATAAATCTACTCTTATTAACTAATAACCATCTTATTATAATGAAAATGTTATTTATTTATTTATAAAGTTTTTTAAAGGATTAATCTCTGGATGATATATTAAATTTATGTAATTAGATAAGTGAGGACCAAATATAACTTCATTATTGGATTGATTACTGATTTTGTAAAGTATTTTCTTCTTAATTAGCTCACCAATACACTCTGATTTATCTTCAACCAAACTTAATTTATTTTAATTGCTATTGACTATTAGTATATATATATATGTATTTCATTATTATTTATTATTCTATATATTATTATTCATATTAATATTATTATATTAATTATTTAATTATTATAATTATTAATAATTATTATTATTATTATATATAATTTTTATGATTATATATATAGATATTAGTTATTAATTTATTATTATTATTATTATAATTTATTTATATAATTATTATTATATATAATATCTTAGTATTTATATATTAATATTATTATCTATTACTATTATACTCTATTACTTAATTAATTATCTTGTCATCATTTATATAAAAAGTTACTATTTATTTATTAATCTGCTATAATCTTTCTTTAGCCTACAATCACAAAAAAATATAAACTGCAATCTGGTCGCCCACTCTTTGATGACGACTTGTCATTCATAATAACGAGTATACTGAATGGTATCATTACATCCCTTAGTGACCATATTTCGCAAACGTTCATATTAACCTTCATTAATCTAAATTAATTTACATAATAATAATAATTAAATTACTAAATAAATTAAAATCATAAATAAATCTAAATTATATAATAATAATATTATACTAATTATAATATACATATAATATATATATACTAATATTAACTAATATAATATAATAATTAATATATATTAGATTATTATAATAAATTTATATAATATATAATAATAATTTAATTTAATAATATATATCATAGTAATTTATATATTCATTTTATATTAATATATTATTATTATTATTATAATTAATATTTATATTTATTATAATTATATATAGAGACCTGAATATGAAAAAAAAGTGAAAGCTAAGTATGTATAAATTATAATTATAGAATTATTAAGTAGATTAAGTAAGTAGTAGTTAAATTACTATATAACTTTTATGAACACAAATTGAATTATTATGCTCTATAATTATAATTTAATACGTTTATAATTAATGTAGATTGTCGTGCTCTACTTATTAATAAGATAAGTGTCAAAATTATATATATAATGATACTATTATTTACATTAATTATTATATAGTTATAAGTGATTCTTAAGCTTGTATAGTACATATTGTGTGTACTCGCATTTTGATTAAAACTTATATTTTGCTTGATACATTTTAAAGGATACATAATAGTACTCTTAAATTATATCGATTATTATGTTCTATATTGGATTTTTATTATTACACTACTTTTATTCTATTTAGTCTTATCAAGGAGTGAGTTTAGTGTTCTGTATATTCATCTATTATTCTACTCTTATAAATATATTTATCTATTATTCAATTAATTGTATAATATTATATAAATAATATTTATTATTATTATTGAATATTTTTTTGTAACATTAATCAAGATTATCATTATATCTCAAGATATTATCTCAATATAAGTTATTTTAATATGCAATTATTATATAATTAATATTATTATGTATTATTTTTATTATGGACTTAAATTATAAATCAGTCACATATATGAAAAGAAGAACAGAATTATAAACAGATTAATTAACAGAATTATTAATTATTTGATAACTATTTATATAAATTGATATAATAAATTTTAATGTTTATTTAAATTACTTCATCAGTAAATGTTATTTAATTATATTATATTTTTAATTAATTAATTATATATAATATAATTTGTTTTAATTTCTCTCCAAATCTATAATAAAATAGGATAATAATATTTAAATTGCTCTATTTTAATTTAATTATATAGTATTATTACTTTTCCTATATATTATTTCTTGTTTTGTTTTTCTCTTATTTTTATATATCGTATCATAGTATATTGTAGTCAATACTTCTCACTTATTAGTTGAATTTTATTGAGAATTTTATTTGAATTATTAATACTTCTTGTGATTAGGTTTGCATTTTGCTAAGCATTGTGCAATTTTTAAACTATTTCATTTTCTAACCTATGTAATCACAAATCTCTAGGGTGTCTGCCTCCAAATTATTTTTCATTATTGCTGTTTCTGCTTTCAATACATCAATCAATTATAAAATTATTTGGTTTAAAGAAAATATTTAAAAGGGAAAAAAAGAATTATAAGAATAGCTATATATACGATATTCATGCATGCAAAAGCTAATCGCAGATATTCAAAGAAATTTCTCACTTTAGCACAAATATCTCAAAACGATTATAATTGTGTTTCCTATATACAATTTTTTAATACTATTACGTGTGCGAAATATCATTTATAAATTGAGACCCAAAAAAAGGTTCCTAGTAGCCTCTAATTAATAATAGGAAACCCCAAAACACCAAAATAGGTTCCTAGTAGCCTTTAATTAATAATAGGAAACCCCAAAGCACCAAAATAGATTCCTAGTTGTTTTTAATTAATAATACGAAACCCCCAAGTACCAAAAAGGTTCCTAGTAAACCTTTAATTAACAATAGGAAAGCTCACGTACCAAAAAGGGTTCCAAGTTGCCTTTAATTAAATAAGTATTTCAATATATAAAATTTTTTTACAGATCAAGTTATGCATTGCTTTAAATAATACTGTAAACCCTTATTATACAATGGGATTCAAACCACCTCCTGATATTTTAAAGGTATATCTTTTTACCATTTCCCTTTCATCTTCTGGCGATTGTTAACTATATTTTCTCCTTCGAATGTGTTCATCCAGTCTTCTAAATTATAACAACGTCAATTGACTATCACTCACTGGTCTGGGGGAGGGGGTTACGAGGAGCAAGAGTTAATTTTTTCTCATACTTCAGTATCTTCTGAAGATCCTTTTCACTTTACTGCTATTTCTCACATTCAATGCAAACTTTACATTCAAATTATATAAATAATGTTATTTCCCAACTTTACCTACATTTAACTCTTCCTAATCTCCCAGACCAACTCTCACTCACTAAAGAGTTCTCTTTTCCTCTCTCACTCTCCCCTTTTATCACCAAAAAAATCAAGAATTCTTCAAGCTCCTCTACTTTTTATTTGGAATAATGTTACTCTTATTTCACCATTGTTATGGCGAAATTTTAGTTCACCTATTTCTCTCAACAACAACAACAAAAATAATAATAATGAATAATAATAACGATAGCTTATAAACAAAAGCAAACAAATAGGAATTCATAACATATGTTTACATATATATATATATATTAATATATATATTATATATATATATACGTAGGAGTGAAATATTATATTATAATACTTTAAAGTTTAAATGTTTAACATGTATTAATAGAACGGAAATTCTATCTGCATATCTATATATATATATATAAATCTCTATAGTCTATATATATAGATAAGAGTATAAATTTTACATATATAATTAAATATTATATATATATATAATGGCTAAATTAGCCAAAACAAATCTAAACATATTTATTAACCGACTAGTTTCGGGTGAATCCAACGTCTACCCATTATCAAGTCTTGGACTATACTAAACAAATAAAAAAAAATGAAATAAATATATTTAAATAAACATACATTAAGTTATTATTAAATGAATAAATCTATAAAATAAAATAATTGTCAATATATAGAAAAAGTATAACAAGTGACAAAGCTTTACTTCAGTATTAAAATATTTTCAGTTTTGTAATTTTTCATTCAGGCTTTGGAGCGTTGTGCAAAAATATAAAGGATTCCAAAGATGGAGGTCAGGCTCTCTTTCAAAAATCCAAAATATTGAAATTTGAATGCCTGTATAGGATGATTTTTCTGAAAGAGAATGAGAATTTGATTCGACGGCAGGAAATGGGGGATGGTTGCAAACATGTTTTCCAATAAAGTCTAAATAGAGATACTTTAATGTTTAGCAATGCGAAATAGTAAGAAGATCTACGAGTAAGAGTCCTTCCCTATGCAGGTGGCATTCACGGTCACCACACTTGTATTATTTGTAATAACTCACTGAATGAGAACATAAGAGGTTAAAGGAAGTTTATTTCTTTTAACTTTGAAGAAAAAGTCACAATTTGGAGATAGCGGATATTTTTTTTATTATTATTTCTTTTTAATTTGAAGTTTTTAAATAGCTAGCGCAAGTCATTTTGTCAGCTTACTCAGATTATGATAAGGTTATCAATGTATAGTCATACAGGGTTTTCTTTAGGAAATCCTAAATGCAACAACAAGACATTTGATGAAATTTTTTTAACGATTTTGGTTTTTTCCTGAATATATTGTCAAAGATAAAACCTGGGAATCCATTTCTTAGAGAATATATATCATATATAATTATATACATATAGTAATATATAATATAATATTATATTATATATTATTATATCTAATAGTATTAGTATTAGTATATATATATATATATATAAAATATATATAATATATAGTTTATATATTATACTAATAATTAATTCTTATATTAGGAATAAGTATTATATATACACGTCAAAATATATTAGAATTTATAGAATAGATATAATTAATATGGATGTTTCGTTTTGTATATATATATATAAGAATGTTATCGATTCAGATAGTATATAGATATATATATATTTATATATTATATATACACTATATATCAGGAAGTCAATGTTATCGCATTCAGATAGTATTAGTCGATGGAAAAAAACCTATTGCAAAAGAGTTCAGAGTATGATGACCACCTCGGCGGCAATTACTCGAATTCCCGATCAGCAAAGAGAGCGATCGTTCCTCTACGATAGCCAATATGGTTTCTTCCAACATAACTGGCATAGGAACTATATACATGTTCGAGAGTAATGTCTTGTTCCCTCCTATTTTATTCAGATACATTTCCTTCGAGTAGGAACACTTACACCGGCAAAAGGCGACGAGTCCTGAAAAAAACGGTAAAGAAAACACTTCTCGCCCCCGTAGTTATTATTACCGATTGCTATTTCAAATATAGCCACAGGTCTAGCATTCAAAGAGGTGGAGCTTGAGGAACGGTCCTCATCTCATCCGCTTCTTCTAATTCAAACCACTGTGAAGTCCAGTGCAAAACCTGTGATGTTTACAAAATGTGAAAAACTAATTTCGTAGTGAGGGGGTTTTAAAATCTTTAAAGAAATAAACTCAAAGAACAAAGTTTGTCTCCATTCTTGAGCTGCAAACTTCTACGTAACACCCCAAAGGAAATCAACTTAACAGTTTTATTTAATAATAATGAAAAAAACTAATAAAAAAAGTAAAAATACAATGATACTTCTTATATACCTCCGGATGTAGTATAATTTTTTTTTTTTTTTATATAGTACATATAATATATATTTATATATAAATATAAACATCACCAGTTAGTGGACAATCTTTTATATTATTGCTTGTATAAAATTCTGATTCTCATCCTAAAATCTCTGAAAAAATAAAACAAAACAAAAAAAAACTTAATATTTCCATGATGTTGTATCAGTGAAGTGGTGATGTTACACGAGCCTATCCAGATGAATCCTCATCAGATCTTTTCTAAGATGAAGTTCTAAGAACAATAACTGGGAGGTTAAAAATTCAGTCAACTCGAAATAGTAATTCATATCATCAATCACTAAAATTGTTCATTATATTGTAGCCCATAAAGTTTGAATAAATATAAATAAATTAATAAATAATATAATAATAATAAATAATAATAATAATAAATAATAAATAATAATAATATAATAATAATAATAAATAATAATAATAATAATTGATTAATAATATAAAAATAATAATAATAAATAATATAATAATAATTAATAATAATAATAATATAATAATGAATAATAATAAGTAATTATAATATGAGTAAGATAAATATTTACTTTAATTAGCCATCATTTATTCATTGTTACTTTATCTTGGGTCGCTCTCTTAATGCTTTTCACTTGTGTTTTTATTCTACGTTTTGATGTGTTTGTGGGTGGGACATATCGGGTAGGAGTGATTGGGATGGTTAGTTTTTTAATTGTTGTTGCTTTCTAATTGCATATTACTCACCTGTACTTGTGTGACATTTTAATAAATAGTTTTGTTTGATACCCTTCTTGATATTTCATCGTCCTTTTTTTTATTCCTCTATTGGCCGTTTATAAAGACTATATACAAAATTAAAAACCAGGAGTGAAAACTCTCCTCAACATTAATGCCAGAAATAGTGAAAGCCTTTTATTACAAATAGATAATAGTCAGGAGGCGAGATCCTCTCCTTGAATGTTAGTGTTACGTGTCTTGTGCTGAATTTGATAATAGGTATCTGGTAATCAAAAAATGCTTTAAGCGGCCAGGCCGCCGATGAGTTCCACACAGGAAGACGAAGAACCAAAAAAAAAAAAATAATTAAACTTCACCCACGATTGTCCTGGTATAAGCCGTAGAAGCAGGAGTCTTCAGAAATACGCAATTAAAAATATTCATTGTAGCTGGTACAGAACCGAAAACAGAATAAGGTAACGGAAAGATAGAATTAGTGATCCTATACTAGAATATGAAAGGGAATCTTCTGGTGTCTAAATCGCTATAACATAAATTAGGAAGAAAGCACACAAACCAAGAAAACACTACATTTGGCGATCTGGCCTAGAATTTGGAAAGCCGTCGAAGTGGCAAACAATTGGCTAAAGTAGCCTTGGATAAATAGAATCAAGAAATCTTCATGGTAAAATACGCAGTCAGAACAGAAAAGTAGAAATTGTATAAAAACAGTCTTAATATAGGATATAGAAATCTTCATGGTAAAATACGCAGTCAGAACAGAAAAGTAGTAATTGTATAAAAAACAGTCTTAATAAAGGGGTATAGAGGTATATTTTAAAAAGAGGATAATTAGTTGCAAATCATAAGGCTATAAACAGTATTAATATTATATCATAGATTAGGCAACTTAATTAACTAACTCCCTAGCAGAAAGCCCAAAGGAGAAATCGTGTCTCTCAATCACATCAGCGCCAAAACAATTTCTTCGACAGTCAAAAAAGCAGGAAAAAGGCCTCCCCAAAAAAACAGATTCTTTGCAGAACCGCAAGAATCAAAAAAACAGATAAGTCCAAAAAAATATTCATCAAGGACGTAAAATATATAAAATTTTAAAGAAAAATATTGGTATTCCAGTTAAAACTTATTTTAATTAAGTAAAAACAAAAATTTAATTAAATAATAAATAAAACATAAAATTAATTAAGAAATTAATACAAAAAAGAAATTAAAGATATTAATAATTTTTAGATATTAAGTATTCTTTTTTGAAGTAGTGGGTTTGGTTGATCTGTTTTGTGTTATACGGAATCAGAGGGAGGGGAGAATATTATAAGAAGCGTATAAGGACATCTATAATTTTATTTCTCTAACAACCCTTTCATTTTTGTATTCGTGGGTGTCCGAAAATTATAAGTAATAATATATACTAATATATATATACAGATATATAGGTAACTCATATATCTATAGCGTATTTAGAATAGTATAAGATACGTAAGGTATACTTATAATTACTCATATTACTGAGGCTATGTATATTATAAATTATAATCAAGTGAGGTATATATATATAATATATATATATAATATATATATATATATAATATACTTGCGTAACACACGCGCATACATAGACGTACAGAAATAGGTTTGTGCAGACAAAAGAATAAGTGTAGAACGGAGGAACACACTCACGAATTCTCCAGCTGGTAACATACACCTACAAACAAACAAGCCTCCCGCTCAGTGCCGTCACCAAGTCTCGAAAGCAATACAAGGGCCAAGCATTCCCATTGTGTATATATATATCTATATATACATTATACATACATTACTAAATAGAGTTATTGTTTTTAAAAATTAAATTTAACTAAATATCAAATCTTAATTACTTTAACATTTTTTAATTACTGATAGATATTTTTTTTTTATAATAACTTCATTTTTAGAATTTCAAATATATATATATATTCTAAAACTATTAAATATATTATATATATATATATAATATATATATATTAATATATATATACTTAATATATATACTAATATATAAACTATATACTTTATTATATATATAGCTATTGCGTAAATAAGGTGATTTCCAGGGTGCGCGTGAAACGAAGCGCACAATGCTCTGCTTATACAATCTGTACACACCAGCGCTACACGCAAGAGAGTTTGGAGCAGTGGGAACGCTCCTGCCTTACTGCACAATCGCGTTTGCTTCGCCCACTAGAGTCAGGACAAAATAACTCTTCGTACCGAAAACCGCTTTTGAAACCGAGAACTATGAGAAAAAGAAAATTCTTATTTCTTTTATTTTGGTTTTTATTTCTTTTTTATTGCAAATGAGAATTGATTGGATTAGAGCTATTGTGTTAGAGCAAATTTCTTTTTGCGGCTGATGCTAATTAATTAATTGCATGGTTGAGATTCCAAAACGCAAAGGTGCCATATGTTGATTTTTATTCTTTTTTAATTGTAATAAAAAAATAATTAACTCAATTCAAGCCAATTCCAATTCGAAACGTATAGTTTACATCATCCATTCTAAATCGGCAAAAATTAATTTATAGTTGATTAGGATTCCCATAGATATATATCCTATAATAATTATATATATATATAATATATTATATATATTATATATATAATATATATATAGTATATATAGTATATATAATAAATAATATATATATATATATACTCACATCTGTGTATACCCTAAGATACGTCCATAGTTTAGATACAGTGGATGATGTCATGCATGATATGTAGGAAGGCCCATATTGATTTGTAGCACGTTTGCATGCAATCGGAGCACCAGTGAAGGCGTTGGGACTAACATCTAAGATTTAGTTTACATATCTTGGAAGAACAACCTTGAGAGAGAAAGAACTAGGATCAAGAACTTTCTACTATCATTTTTCTTTCTCAGTGAAATAAAGGAAATTGTTTTAAAAAGGAATATTGCCTTAGCAATGTTAAAATTTTCATATATAGAGTTTTGAGTCAAATTTTAATGATAAGCAATCACCATCGTATCGAGTTTTCGAATCTGAGCACTTTTTTATTTTATTTGAAGCGGAATATTTTGTCAATTTGTTCAATTAACATGAACTTGTACATTTCAACTTGAAAATTGAATTTCCAAATATTAAAACGGAAGCAATATTTTTGTTTGTATTTGGCAAAAAACAATCGAGTAATTCCTCTTTTTCCAGTATGGGGGGGGGATATAGTTAAAAAAATCCTCTATTCCCAATAAACCAATTTTTCTCATCTTTTTCAACTGTCACAGCTCCTAACGCTTACTTACCCGCTTGGACTTTCACTTCGTCACTAACGTAGGTCATTAGTGATGGCGGACAAACGACAATTGCAGTTGAGACTCTCTGACACCTCCACAGCTCCATAGGAGAAGATGCAGAGGTAAGACAGACCTAGTTAGAATACCACAGCGCCGTGGGTAAAACCTTCTCACCCAGAAAGGAAAACTATCTTATCAGCGCCCGAGAGAGGGGGGGCAGATACGCTTGTTCCAACTGAGGGAAAGGGCTGAAAAAGAGGAGAAGTAAGAAAATAAGGACGAACGGGAGAGATCGAAACGAAGGAATGAAGGAGAAGTGGTGAGGGAGTAAAGGGAGAAGGAAAAAGAGAAGGAGAAAACGAAACGAGAAACTTTGTCCGGGGGAGCCCCAGCCCGCCTAAACGTTGTATTAAAAAATCAGAAGAGAAGATGGACTAGATAAAGATACTTTATTACTGTAAAAACAGCGCGAAAAAACATGCCTAGCAGTGAAACCGGTCCCGAGGGAAACGCCTCTCAAAGATAGTGAAAGTTCAACTTCCACTGTAGAACATTCCATCGAATCATTGATGAAATTTATCGCCTATACAGGTGCTGGAAACGTTCCATTCCCTTCATTTATCCAAGAAATAAAACGACTGATGGATAATTATCAAAGATTAGCTATAAATGAGCCCTTAGGAAGTTTGTTTGAGAGCAAGAAGGTCAACTATATGTTGATAACGAAAGTGTTAGATTATATTGATTCCAAAGCCAATAGTTCCTTATTAAGGAAAGCATTTTTAAGGAGTTTTGATCCGAATCTGGAGACAGGAGTTTTGCTACAAAAGGTGATAGAATTGGAGAGAGAAATCCCACTCCAATCCAATCTGGCTGAAGAAGATATAGAAGAAATTTCAGTGCTAGCCATAACTGATAAAAGAGCAGAAATAAAGGCTCCGGCCGAAGAACTAAAGGCGCCAAAGCTGGTTCAAAAGGGTGCGTCAGGAGAAAAGGAGACTGAAAAAAATCAAGAGGAAATAACTGGAGAAATAGAGGAAAAGGTAATTTCTTTACCTTCCCAGATGGCAGTTCGCCCTAAAGAAAAGAAGATAGGGAAAGAGCCAACTATAATGCAAACGGTAGCCGAGCTGTCGAGATCCTCTGAAAGGTTGACGAAGGTATCACCAAGAGGAGAGCAATATGGTTGTCGAATAACGATCGCTTTTGAGGAAGAACAGCGAGGGATAGATGTAACAGCCGTAGTCGATACAGCAGCGCCAGTCTCTTTGATTAGTAGGGACGCATTTGAAGCCTTAAAAGAAGCAGAAAAGACAGAAGTCTTGTGTAAACCCTCCCCCTATAGACTAAAGGGTTTAAATGGACCAGAATACCGACAATATAGACAAGTAGAACTTTGCTTTAAATTATCAGATAAAATCCAACGTACAAAATTTTTATTGCATGAATTAATCCAAGACAGATGGCAGGTATTGTTGGGAACAAACATAATTAGCAGTGAGTGTACCAGTGTAAACCTCTTCAAGCGTCAAATGATCTTCTATGGTGGTGAAACGATCGTAAAAATCCCGCTTTTCATCATCGGAATACCTCGAAGAGAAGGGTTCGGCCAGATACAGGTAATGAGAGCCTTCGATCCACTTTCAACAGGGAAGAATCCACTTGAAATTAACGGAGTTTTCGGCCCCGCAGTCTGCACCTTAAAGAGAAGGTTTGACACCTCGAAACCCTTCGCCCAGCCAGACGAAGTTCAAAGGAAGAATCGGGCGGAAGGAGAGAGAGCGGAGGAAGAAGAAAGTTAGATGATATGCAGGAGAAGAGAGGTGGGTAAGACACTGAATAGGATATATTATATATATAATATATATATATATAAATTATATATATATATATATATCTAATATATATATTATATATATATATAATATATATTATATATCATATATATATATATATCATATATGATATTATACTATATAATTATAGGCAGCCCCAAACTAATGAGTCGAAGGATTAAGATTCGTCTACAGCCAGGTGCGTGGTTATAATCGTAACCCGACCCTTTTTTAAAAGAAAATCTCCGATTCTTCCCGTCCAGCATTTATCTACTTATATATATATATATAGTATAATATATATATATATATATTACATATATATTATACTAATAATATATAATTATATCTATATATTATATATATATATATATATATTATAATTATCTATCGTATATGTTTATGATATCATGTATGCCTATCTGCATGTATAGGTGTATCTGCATGTTTATATACATATGCTAGATTATTAGAATGAGTGATTAAGCATGGTGAATGAGTTTTAACTGTAGAGTTTCTTTATCATCCAGGTGTTTAAAGTTAACCTGCATTCCACCAAAATACCGGCTAAAAATCATTAAAATTTTAAGGAAATAAGATTCTTTAGTTTCCTTTTAATATATTGGTTTGTAAATTTTAATATAAAGTAAAACAATATCCGTTTTTCATTAAATTCAAGAAAGTGGCAAAAATGACCGACCCCAAAAAGCGTTTAAAAAAAACACTACAGCACCTATTATTAGTTGTCTACAATATATATATATAAGTAGAAAATATATATATATATATATATATATATATATATAATATTAATATTTATATATATATATATATTCATATAATAAATATTATGATATATTATTATATTATATATATATATATATATATATTATATATATATACTATTATAAGATATGCATCGTGAAATACTTAGATACAGGACTGCTGATCACCACTTAGTACCAGCGCTTTGAGACTATATGGGAATGCAATAGTTCTTGATCTAAATCTTCAAGCTTGGTTTGTTAATTTGTCTAAGATTTTTGAGTGATCAGAAGCGGAATGGAAAGGGTTTGAATTGGTAGGTACATATCTTTCAACGATAAATAATTAAAAGTACATGCAAACGTTTGGTTTTCGGTCAGTTTTCAAGATCCCCGGAGGCAGAGGGTCCGACTAAGGCGGCATCCCTTACGACCCCCCGGAGAAACCTCAGAGGGGCACGAGAAAGATTCATGGTGATAGCTGTTATTCCCGAAAAGTCATGTGAACAGCAGTGCAGTTTAAGAAGATAAGCATGTCAGGTAACCATATAGGACACATCCGGATAACTACATTAATGCATGTCGGCGCTAAGACCTGTGCACGAGATGTACAGGCACTTGTTTGAATACTGTTTTGTTACTAATCCTTTTATTTATTTTAGAGGAGAGAGAGGGAAGACAGTTTTGGTCTTCCAGACAAATTTTGTAACAAAAGAGAGAGAATCAATGATAATGAGAGCTAATGAGGAGAGAGAGAGAGAGGAATAATAGTAGCGATTCACATGAGACTCTAGGAAATTTACAAAGGATAATTCAAGTTTGTTTTCTTATTCTAATAACATTTATTTTTAATATTCTGATATGACATACTTTTAACTATTTTACAATAATTAAGCCAGTGATGGTAACAATTAATCATTTTCCATATACATTATATATAATATTTTATAATTATAATATATATAATATATTATATATATATTATATATAAATATATATATATAGTATATAGTAATATTATATATATATATATATTATATTTATATTCATTGGTATATGTCATTTTGCGCAAAATCATGATATTTACTATGGTCAACAGGCCAATCTTTTCTTTAATTATATAGAGAGCCTACGGAATATACGATCCTCAGTAAATTAGGCAGCGTTTTTTATTTTTGTATTTTTTATTAAAAATCGAAACCAATTTATGTCTCGTTTGTTTCTGTTAAAGCCAAGTCCGTTAACAGAGCAAAGGGGCTTCAAGATTCGTTAACAGGAGACCTCGAAACTTGGTGAGTTTGACAGGGGATACCGTTAGGATTTTAAGTTAGAGAGGATTACTTGGGGAACTCATAAGCCAAAGTAATTTCCTTCCTTTGCTCTAACCGATGAATTTGGAGGAATGTTTCAGTATTGTTAGTTTTCTTCTCAAAAGATGGTAATGGGAATGTGGACTCCGAGAGCCAGTCTTGTAGAGAAAGAGGGTTGAGTGACATTGAAGGGGTCGGAAGGAGAGAAAATTAAAATTGGAAAGAGAAAAGAAGGGGCTGCATACTAGTTCAATCATTTAACATTTCGCTTAAAAAAAATAATAGGGTAAAAAGCACAGATTCAGTTTAGGTAATGAAGCCACTGCTTCAGTCAATCTTCAATTTACAAGAGAGACAGAAACGAGATAAGTTCACTCTAACCGAAGTATGATTGCTCACCCCAGATGGGAAGGTACTAAAAGATGTAAAATACACAGTTTTAGTCGTGAGATTTCGAGAGTGTCGTCTTAAATTAGGAGAGAGGAGGAGAAGATTGTCATGCCAAAAAAGATCGCTAAGAAAACCAAAAACCATTATAGAGTCTGGCAAACACCCTAATATAACAACTTACGAAAGTATATCTATATATATATATGTATATATATATATATTATATATATATATATAAATACATATATATATACTAGATATAATATATGTATATATAATATAAATATATATATTTATATATATATATATATTATTTAGTATATATATACAAGAATATATATATAATATAATAGTATATTATGAGCGAAAATTT
This sequence comes from Trachelipus rathkii, assembly GCA_015478945.1. NCBI lineage: Eukaryota > Metazoa > Arthropoda > Malacostraca > Isopoda > Trachelipodidae > Trachelipus > Trachelipus rathkii. The sequence continues at coordinate 24,450 of JABUQX010069395.1, forward strand.
GGATGTGTAAGGATTCTTTGTAATAAGGTTATAATGTATTTTTGTTAAATATTCACACATCTAGTGGGATTAAAGAAGTGTTATTAATCTTCAAGTTGTCGGTTAGCTTTATCTTGCAACTTCTATTCTGACTAAATTATTGTCATTGACTTTCACCTCATCTGAATTTTTTATCCTTATCTATATATATACCAAAATTAGGCCAAATGTTGTGCGAAATGTCGAATGGGTAGGAAAGATGCTAGTCGGGGCAGACATCAAATTCACACTCAGCGGTCATCTGATTCCACCCGAACTTTTATGGAGTTTTAGCATGAACGGCACTCGAATAAAGGATCGGTAGCGTGTCCGATGTCTTCAGCTGAGCCGGGCCAGGATGATAGCAAGGAGACACAGAACGAAAAAGCACCGCCTGATGACAGTAACTTACGAGGGAATAAATCTCATGGATTTGGTGTTTAAATTTTGCTTTGTATTTAGTTATTTTTGTTAATTGTATGCATTCTAACAAATTAGTCTGAATCAGAAATTTAATTGCAGATATAAGCAATCGTTGAATTACGGTCTCTATAGGTTCTGGTTAAACGCTTTTCTCTAGTATCAATTTATTTGGGTTTTTGCTACAACTTCTGTTTCAAAGCCGATCGCAAATGAGAGGGCGGTGCAAAAGGCAAATGCGGAGATAGCCATAGAAAAGCAGAAACTTACAAGAAAGATGCAAACGACGAGAGAACGGCAGGTCACTGCGTGTCCTATGCGGGTCTGAAGTCTTTAGTAGATTAGAAAAAATTATTGCATCTTTAGCAGTATATTCCTATTTGCTGTTCTTAGTTGGATTACACATATGGCTACAAAATCGACTGATTTGATGATAGTTATTAGAGAAGAAGCGGCCACATTTCATATTCAACAAATTCTTCTGAATCAGGTGAGAGTCAATGACCAGCTCCTGTATTTGTCAGTGGAGAGAAAGTGATGACACCAGCCTATACAGCTTTTAAGTTGATCACTCTGTGAGGAATAGTCAACATTATAATCTTTTTCTTCAGGCTCTTTATGACATTCTGCGATGCTCCTACATTGAGAACTAAGAGTATAAATAGGGAAAATAAATGACCTCTCATCAGTTCATTGCTTTTTGGTAGCACATCTGTTCTTAGTATTTCCAACCATACGATTAGCTCTTTTAACTAGTAGTTTCACGCGTTTTTTGATCAAACGTTTACGAAAAGTTTTGAGAGTGATGGTCGCCAACACGGTTGGTTCGGTCAGCAGCAGCTATGATGTTAGCAGTAGGGAAAGGGACGTTAATTGGTATGGAAGAAGCATTCGTGAGATAAAGGCAACATGATCAGGAATTAGATCTATGGGTTGTAAATTCGTATATAGCTCTAGCATGTATAGTTTTTGTTCATATTTTTTGTTTTAGGTATATTTTAAGGATGTACTTACATAAACGATTAGTGGGTCCGGTATAGTTTTTTTTTTTTGGAGGCTAGAGCAAGTGACGAAGGGAGATGCGTGATCTCTATATCATAAAGTCTCATTGACCACAAGAAGAGATGGCTTTGAACAAGGAGAGAAACCTCATCAAGACAAAAGCTAAGTTCTTTTCCTTGTTGAGTGATAAGCCCTACGTAAGAGATGGTTGTCTTTTTAAGTGTGAGCCTTTATATCTACGTAGTGACGTTTACACACAGATAAAGTCCCGAAAATAGATGAAACAAGAACCCAAACTATGCAATGAGTTACATTTGGTATAATAAGACTTTAATTGAATTTTTTTTAACAAAGAAATCGCTTCGTCATTCAAGTTGCTCGTAACCTTAGATATAACGCCTATATAATGATCTATTGTTTCAAGTTATGAGCTGTCTGATTCCTTATCATATCATAGCATTCTTTACATAATGATCTATTTCTTGTTCTACGTAGCTACATGTTTTTCAAAATTAAAGCTAAAACTGATGGTTAATATCGAGAGGTTGCACCAAATTGCAGAGGCTACAGCGAAGCTCTCGATGCTTATCCTTGCTTCAGATATACTAGAATAGATCAACTAAATAGAGCGAGGAGACATAAAAAGACTACAGGAAGACTTTAGCTCCCACTCCACTTGGTATTTTGGTTTAATGCAAAAGTGTGGAGAATGAGAGTGTGGGTGTTAGTGTGGGGGTTAGGTGTGGTGTGTGTGGGGGAGGAAGGGAGTAAACTGTGGTACATGTGAATTTATGACTTAGAGAACTGTGATTCTATCATTTTATGAACTTCTCTGTAGAGTGTGATAATTTTTCGTTGATTCTCTTGGTTGTCTGGAAAAAATAGGGTTCGAAATGAGTGTTGTGGAATTTTCATTCAAAACTGGCGGGAAAAATGAAAGGAACTTTTAGGATTTAGTATTTTTCATAGCACAAACAATACGCGTCATCTATACTTTTCTTCAAGTCCGCACACTCAGTCATGGCTAAATGCTAATGAAATGATCAAGAATCGCTCTATAGTAAAAGACAAAGTATATAATTATATCAGATATAGCATAGACTACGATAAATAGATAGATAGATAGATATGATAGATGATAGATAGATACATAGATAGTTAGATAGATAGATATATATTATATATAGGATTAGAATTAGATAGATAGATAGATAGATAGATAGATAGATAGATAGAATAAGATGATAGATAGATAGATAGATAGATAGATAGGATAGGGATTAGCGATTAGATAGATAGACTAGATGATAGACTCAGATAGATTAGATAGATAGATAGACACTAGACTAGATAGATAGATAGATAGATAGATAGATAGATTAATAGATAGATAGATAATAGAATAGATAGATAGATGATAGATTAGATAGATAATAGCTCGAGATACGATAGATAGATAGATAGATAGATGATAGATCTTGATAGATAGATAATAGATAATGAGATAGATAGATAGATAATAGATAGATAGCATAGACTCGATTAGATAATTAGATTGATTGAGTATAAGAAAGAAAGAAGGAAGGGTTAGGGGTTATATACTTGTATGAGAAGTAATAAGATGTTAGCCAGAGCACGATTTATGATTGCCTTGTGACTCCTTTAAGAGAATTGAAACTATGTTCCTTACCTTAAATACATATTTTATATAACGTGTGTTAAAGCTCGGATCCAAGCGCTTTCTTAGAGTAATTAATATAAAATTTCATGTTCTCATAAATATTGTAAATATACATAGTGCCTGCTTCTGCATGTGCAAATTCTTTAATATAAAGGTAATATCATATATATGAACACACACACACAAACACATGGCTTAGCCATACAGTATAAAGACACCAAATATAATTTCTTATAACATGTTTTATATTTATATTATCTTAACAATTTTTAAACCGAAAGAGCGAAACGTATGATTGCTGTTGCTATGTTCGCTTAACTTCTAAGAAAGATCAACTTACTTTTCTACGAAAAAAGCGGCAACACCGCAAACACGCAATAAAGCGTAGCAAAAAATAACTTACAAGTCTGGAAAAGGTGGGAGGAATATCCTTAAGAAGCTGCAGAAGCAGGAAGGAGAAGGCTCAGAATTAGAACGAATCAGCAAATATTGATTGGGAGAGACAAGAAAGATAGAGAACTCACCGTATTATATTTTTTTTTATATATATAATAACGCAGAACTCTATACAATATAGAATATATAAATATTAAAAACACAGAATAGACACTTGAAGAGAGGTCATCACAGACAGTATACTCGAACAGTGTAGTGTATAAAACCCCGTCATTATGTGTTATATCATATGTACAAGGGGTTATTGTAGAAAATTAGAAATGGAATGTATTATATTATTAGTTATATACTTTATATATTAATATATATATATGTATAAGAGGTATATTATATAGTATATATATAATATATATATATGTAGAATATTATTATTAATTATTATATTATTATAGTATTATATTATAAAAGTATATATAATATATAGATATATATTTATATATATATATTACATATATATTTATATATAGTATAATATATATAGTAAGTATTTGTAATATATAAGTATGTTTATTAAATGATATAAATATATATATAATATATATCATAAATTATATTCACAAGGTATATATTTATTAGCTCGACGATACCTACTACAACCTATTCACTATATGATATAGTATATAATATAATTATTATTCTTATATAATTATATACTATATGATATATATATAATTACAGTACTAATATATATATATATTATATAATATATATATATTATATAATAGTATATTTATATATAGTATATAGAGTTATTATTAATAATATAATATATGTATATATATATATAATCTATAGTTTAAATATATATATATATATATAATAATATGAATATATTAATGATATATATATATATACGTGATAAGTAATATAGTAATAATATATATAAGTATATAATATATATATATAATATATCTACTATATATATGTATATATATAAATATAAATATAAATATAGATATATATATATATATATATTAAATTATATATAATAATGATAATATAAATGAGTTATATAGAAGTATATATAATAATATAGTATTATATATATATATATAATATAAATAAATAAACGATGAAACATATAAGTTGAATTTATAATCGTAGAAAATTAAAGAACGAGATCGTAAAAAGTTTTGGTGCACCTCAATTTAAAAATAAATTTTAATTTCCTTTTAATTTCTAAACTCCAATAACATTGCAACAAAAGAAGATGAGATGCTGAGTTTTATTAAAATAAACGACGTAGCTAGTGTGCTTATGCCTTGATAAACAGAATAATATCGTATCATTATTATTGATTATTTCTTATTATGATTCATATTATTATTATTATTTGTATTATTATATTTTATATTATTATTGTTTTATTATTATTATTATTATGTATTATTACTAGAAATATTATTAATATTATTATTATTATTATTATTATTATTATTAAAAAATGGGGAGGAGGGGGATTTCACCTATTTGTACCCCGGTAATACAGTTTTAATCTTGAAATGTATATCCTCGGGGTAAATGAAGCACGAGAAACAACCCATTGAGCATTTGACGCGAGATACATAAAGAACAAAAATAATAAGTAGACTATAATATATCCCTATATTTTTAAACATGACACATTTCCTTTAATAAATTAAGCATTTTAAAAATTAGTAGCTGATATCTGAATATAAAAACTCCATTAATTAAATTATTAAATTAATTAAATAATAAGAATTAAAGAATAAATTAAATAAATAACTAAATAATAAAAATAAAATAATTAAATAATGAATAATAAAAATAATAATAAATAATAGATAGAAATAAAATATAAATAAATAGAAATAATTAAAAATAATAAAAAAAATTATAAAGAATTAACGGAAATATTCACCAAAATATTTAAAACTCACATGGGGATTAACATAATAATATAAAATAATAGATAATAATAATAAGGAGTAATAATAATAATAATAAATAAACTAAATATAAATAAACGGAAAAAGAATTAATAATATATTAATACTGATAAGCAAGGAAATAATAAAAAATTAGAATGAATAGAAAGTATTATAAAAATATATAATATATAAACAATAATAAAGATGTATTATATTTATTTTATTTTTTATTTACCATCTCAAAGAAAATAAGCATAATGGTACATGAATGAGGAAGCTTTCCTTATAAATAAGATTTGAATAATAAATAAATAAATGAATTAAATATATATAATCAATAATCATAATCAATAATAAATTAATCAATAAATCAATAATTCAATAATAAATAATCAATAAAATAATAAATTCAATAGAGCTAATAAATACATTCAACCAATAATAATAAATATAAATAATTAAATAATAAATAATAAATAAATAATAAAATAATAATAATAATAATAATAAGTTAATAATAATAAATAATAATAATTAATAATAATATAATAATTAATAATAATAATAATAATAATGATAATTAATATAACATTTACATCAGCCAGATAATAATATTATTTATTTATTTATTTTATTTACCATCTCCCAAGTAATAATTAAAATAATATTACTAA
>JABUQX010069396.1:0-2500 GCA_015478945.1 Trachelipus rathkii
CATTGTACTTCGTTCAGTTCCGTTGGGTGTTTAACCGTTTTCGCATTTATCGGTGAAACGCTTTCGCGTTTTCGTGCCGCTTCATCTGGGAGCTCTGGTTTCACCCGGCTTTTTGGATAGGGTCGGAGTCAAATCCAAAAGGCTCATAAACTGTTCTGCACTTTCCAGTTCTCTTGACCCTCTATCTTTGCGGAGCGATGTTGAGTGCTTTATCTCTTTTCTATAGGTACCGCAGCTGCAGGTTGCTCGGGGAACTTATCACTCGCGTGCCAAAATCTTTAAGATGCCCTCGTAGCACAAGGGTGCTGTGTCAGCGCATGAGGTTTGTGTTGAATTGGTAACTCCAAGCTTGTTCGCTGCGGTGCTTCCTTCTTTCTGCCACCTCTGTTCTGTGGAATTCTTTCCATCTTCTGTGTTTTCCCTGCTGAATTTAATCTCACTTTAAAGCCTGGGTCTGTGCTCATCAGCGTAGTTTGCGTTAGTTGATGAATAACTGATGTGATGCAACACTCCCTCCTTGAATAGGGCTCTGCCGTGGGTGGTGGTGACAGCTGTACTATTTATATATATATATATATATATATATATATATATATATATATATATATATATATATATATATATATATATATATATATATATATATATATATACTCTTCTTCTTTAACTATGTATATATATATATATAGAGAGAGAGAAGAGAGAGAGAGAGAGAGAGAGAGAGAGAGAGAGGCACGGGTAGTAAAAGTTACTGGAGTCGCCACTGATATATATATATATATATATATATATATATGCTCTCTCTGCATATATACTATACCATATATACTATATATATATATACCTGCCTATATACTATATATATATATATATATGTATATATATATATAATATATATATATATATATATATATATAACATATGAAATATATATATATATATATATATATATATATATATATATATATATATATATATATATATATATATTTTTTTATAATATATATATATAATATATATCATATATATATATAATATATATATATATATATATATATTATTTTATTTAATATTATTAATGGTGGAATAATATTGATGGTGATTGTGATGGTAGTGATGATGATAATATTAATAATAACAATCCTTCTTGAATAGGGTTCTGCCCATGAGTGGTTTAACATTTGTAAATATATATATATATATATATATATATATATATATATATATATACTATATATATATATATATATATATATATACTATATATATATACTTCTTCTATATATATATATATATATATATATATATATATATATATATATTTGTGATAGAAGCAAAATATGTAGCAAGCCCATCGAATGGGGCTCTGCCCGTGAGTGATGATATAACTGCTTAAAAATATATGTAAATAAAAAATATACATAAAAAAACTGAACAAAAATCTAGGCAAGGTTTTTAATAGCTTCCCAAAATTAATTAATATTAAATATTATAAAATATATTTTTGCTCTTTCCGCTATTAAAACTGAATATAAATAAAATAAAATGGAAATATTTTATTTAATTTTTTATTTAGGTTTTGACCTTAGTTTAAACCAGGGCTCCAGAGGAGGTAAATATTTTCAACGGATCCGACCTGGACTCCATCTTTTTGAAATATCGGTTTTGAATCTAGCTCTGTCTTAACAAATTTAAAATTTCTCAGCTCCGACTCCGGCTCCGGCTCCGGCTCCGGCTCCGGCTCCAGCTCCGGCTCCGGCTCCGGCTCCGGCTTCGGCTCCAACTCCGGCTCCGGCTCCGGCTCCGGCTCCATAATTAAAATATGCGATTCCGGCAAAGAATCCCTTTATTTTAATGCTAAATAAAAAAAAATTCTCTGGTTCCACCTTAAATATGACCGGCTCCGGCTCCGGCTCCGGCTCCGGCTACGGCTACGGCTTCGGCTCCGGCTCCCAATATCTGATTTAAATTTATCCGACTTCAACTTTCCACTCCATCTTCAACTATAATTATTACCTATATACCTATCGTCCATCTGACTCATTACACATCAGTTGCGACTTTCAACTCCAACTCTGACTTCCTTCCATTATAGTACAACTCAGTAGTGACTTTCCACTCTAACTTTGATATCAGTATTTCAACGAGGATCTTTGACTCTTAGTACACCTCAGAAACGCTTTCGATTCTGCCTCATACTTGCCTTTGCTCCCACAACACCTCAAGTGCAACTTTCTACTCCATCTCTGATTTTAATAACCACATTTAGGTTCTTTGACTCTTAGAGAACCTCAGGTACGCCTTTGTACTCCAACTCCGACTATACCTTTGATTCTTCCTACACTTCAGTTGTGACCTTCTACTCCAACTCCAATAACATTTCAGTAGGACTTTCCACAGAAATTCCAACCTAATTAAAACTTTCAACTCCACCTCTGACTCTGTGGAACATCAAAATCCATTATCAACTAACTGTGACGTCGCATATATATATATATAT
>JABUQX010069396.1:7500-12500 GCA_015478945.1 Trachelipus rathkii
AGGTTTATATGATGATTAGGTGGGGCATGAGTCATACCACGTGTCCAAAGAGGTCACCATCAGGTTTATATGATGGTTTGGGGGGATGAGTCATACCACGTGTCAAAAGAGGTCACCATCAGGTTTATATGATGGTTTGGTGGGGTATGAGTCATACCACGTGTAAAAAGAGGTCATCATTAGGTTTATATGATAGTATGGTGGGGGATGAGTCATACCACGTGTCCAAAGAGGTCATCATCAGGTTTATATGATAGTTTGGTGGGGCATGAGTCATATCACGTGTCCAAAGAGGTCATCATCAGGTTTATATGATGATTAGGGGGGATGAGTCATAACACGTGTTCAAAGAGGTCATCATTAGGTTTATATGATAGTGTGGTTGGGGATGAGTCATACCACGTGTCCAAAGAGGTCACCATCAGGTTTATATGATGGTTTGGTGGGGGAAAAGCCACACCACGTGTTCAAAGAGGTCATCATCAGGTTTATATGATGGTTTGGTGGGAGGATGAGTCATACCACGTGTTCAAAGAGGACATCATCAGGTTTATATGATGGTTTGGTGGGGGATGAGCCATAACACGTGTCCAAAGCGGGCATCATTAGGTTTATATGAAGGTTTGGTGGGGGATAAGTCATACCACGTGTCCAAAGCGGGCATCATAAGGTTTATTTGATTGTTTGGTGGGGGATAAGTCATATCACGTGTCCAAAGAGAATATCATCAGATTTATATGATGGTTTGGTGGGGGATGAGTCCTACCACGTGTCCAAAGAGGTCATCATCAGGTTTATATGATGGTTTGGTAAGGAATGAGTCATACCACGTGTCCAAAGAGGTTATCATCAGGTTTATATGATGGTTTGGTGGGGAATGAGTTATAGCACGTGTCCAAAGAGGTTATTATCAGGTTTATATGATGGTTTGGTGAGGGATGAGTCATACCACGTGTCCAAAGAGGTCATCATCAGGTTTATATGATGATTTGGTGGGGATGAGTCATACCACGTGTCCAAAGAGGTCATCATCAGGTTTATATGATGGTTTGGTGATGGATGAGTCATACCACGTGCACAAAGAGGTCATCATCAGGTTTATATGGTGGTTTGGTGGGAGATGAGTTATGATATTCATTTTTGTGAAAAAAGGTGTTAAAACCTTTGGCAGCTGTGTACCAGCAAATCGTTTTGAAAGGTAAAAGCGCTAGGTTTGACCATCTCCCAAAATGAACCATGGACCTTTCAACACGATTCACCACCGACATATAAAGCAAGGTCCACTCAAGCTTCACTCGGGGGCAATGCTCCCCCATTTTCTGAAAGTTGACGATTGGGACTCTGGCAACCCCAATCTTAATCTTTAGAATTACAAATTATGCGCAGTTATAGAACATATGACCTGCTCAAGAGGACACCCAAAATATCGATTCTTTGAAGCGAGCTCAAAAGGATGTGGGGAAAACCTTTTCGATGGATGTCGTGCGTGCTGTAATGGACGACTTGACCAACAGGCTGTATTGTATTGTATTGTATTGTATTGTATTGTATTGTATTGTATTGTATTGTATTGTATTGTATTGTATTGTATTGTATTGTATTGTATTTTATGGTTTTATGGATTATATCTTTTATATATTATTTGTTTTTATTTGACACCATTATTTGTGTGTAACTATTTTTAGAAGTAATTTATATATATATATATATATATATATATATATATATATATATATATATATATATATATATATATATATATATATATAGTATATAATATATATATGCTATATACATATATATATATGTGTGTGTGTGTGTATATTGTGTGTGTGTGTGTGTGTAGGTGTGTGTGTGTGTGTGTGTGTGTGTGTGTGTGTGTGTGTGAGAGAGAGAGAGAGAGAGAGAGAGAGAGAGAGAGAGAGAGAGAGAGAGAGAGAGAGAGAGAGAGAGTTTGTGTGTGTGTGTGTGTGTGTAGTTTAGTGTTCATATGTATGCGAGTGACAGATAAAATTTGTTCTTTTGAAAACTCGACGAAAAAGATGATTTGGTTCCTTGATAAATCCCAAGCAAAAAAAAAAAAAATCATTACAATTTTCCTTCGGGATTTTTCTTTTCTTCCACCAGTACACTCTCTCTCTCTCCTCCTCTTCCTCCTCCGCCTCTCCTCCTCCCCCTCCTCCTACAACTACGCGTTCGTCGTCTCGAAATTCGTTCTAATGACATCTCGTTTCCCATGTCAAAGACACGTAAATATGGCAAGGTATGTTCAAATTCCCTAAAGATGTTTGTTATCTTCGTTTTGCGATGGGAAACATGTTGAGTGAATTGCAAGAAATGTGAGTTACAGGAAAAACAGACGTGTAGAGAGAGAGAGAGAGAGAGAGAGAGAGAGAGAGAGAGAGAGAGAGAGAGAGAGAGAGAGAGAGATTAAAACTTCTAATGTGAGAGAGACAGAAAAAAATTAAGCTCTAATGGTACAGAGAGAGGGAGATTAAAAACTTTAATGAGAGAGAGAAGAGAGAGGAGAGAGAGAGAGAGAGAGAGAGATTAAAAGCTCTAATGGTAGAGAGAGAGAGATTAAAAGCTCTAATGGTAGAGAGAGAGAGATTAAAAGCTTTAATGGTGAGAGAGAGAGAGAGAGAGAGAGAGAGAGAGAGAGAGAGAGAGAGAGAGAGAGAGAGAGAGAGAGAGAGAGAGAGAGAGACTTAGCAAGTGAAAATAAATAATTTACATAACACTAATAATAATAATAATAATAATAATAATAATAATAATAATAATAATAATAATAATAATAATAATAATAATAATAATAATAATAATAATAATAATAATAATAATAATAATAATAATAATAATAATAATAATAATATAAACGCCTTCCGGTCGGAAGACGCCTAAATTGACAATCATTTCTTTCGAAGATTCTAAATTCGAAACCTTAGGCTTATGAGGAGGGATTCGATTCTGCAAAATTTCAAATTAAACCTTACATACGTCTAATGAAGCTAGTCTCAAATGTTCAACAGGGAAAATGGTAGACATTTGCCCCCCCCCCCCAAAAAAAAAAAATCTGTTATTTAGTTTCTCTAACGAATTCAACAAAACTTAACCTAACGTAACTTAACCTAACCTAACTTAACTTATTACCTGCGGCGGGCTGTACGGGAAAGTTTTTTTTGATGTCGTTTCAACCGTTTTACCTGTCGACCATTTTCCCTGTCGACAGTTTGGCCTAACCCCCTGTCTAATAAGACAGCGTTCTCAGAGCAGTATTTAACCCTATATTAAAAAAGCTATAGAAACTTTCTCAAAAATTTAGAATGTATATCTTGTGCAGTTTCTAAGTCTTATTACTAGCATTATAATAAAAAATCATGTTCCTTTACTTCACCGACTTTTAACGTATCTCGTGTTTCAAACACGTTATAGTATACCCCAAGTTCAAACTTCCAAACTATGTATTTATTAACATAATGCGTAGTAGATATTACTATTAAAAAGTTACTCTATTTTTATTTTTAGTATGTTGTAAAAGCTTTGAAATCTGGGGATTTTTAGACTGTACATATAAATCTATCCAACTTAATATAAATCAGGGCTGTGAAATAATCCACCCATTTTGAATTTTCAAGCACCTTCACTTAAAAACTGTGCCTGGAATCAAAGATTTTGGCGCTAAGAATGGCTCAACGATAAAGTGTCAGGTACGTTGATACTAAGAGTAACACGTCGTTTTCGACCTTAGGCTACGTACACATGATGGCGTTGCAACGCGCGCTAAGCAACGCGCGTTCCAACGCGCGCTGTCTATCGCGGCATACTATATGATAACTACAGATGGCGTACACATGCAGCGCGAGCTCTGTCTTCAACGCGCGCTGCAGCGCGCGTCTCGAAGGCTACGTACACATGATGGCGTTGCAACGCGCGCTCCAACGCGCGCTGTTTATAACGGCATACTATATGATGACATTCCAAATAAAAGAACTGGAGGCACCCTGCTAGCGCGCGCTTCACGAGGAACCTTCGAGACGCGCGCTTCAGCGCGCGCTGAAGATAGAGCTCGCGCTGCATGTGTACGCCGTTTGTGGTTATCATATAGTATGCCGTGATAGACAGCGCGCGTTGGAACGCGCGTTGCTTAGCGCGCGTTGCAACGCCATCATGTGTACGTAGCCTAAGTTTCGTGAAAGCGCGCCTTCATGAGATGCCTCGAGTTCTTTTATTTGGAATGTCATCATAATGCCGTGATAGACAGCGCGCGTTGCTTAGCGCTCGTTGCAACATGTGTACGTAGCCTAAGCTACGTACACATGATGGCGTTGTAACGCGCGTTACAACGCGCGCTACGAAAACCCAGCTTGTACACATGTTGACGTTGTGACGCGCGTTGATCTTCAGTATAGTATATATATATATATATATATATATATATATATATATATATATATATATATATATATATATATATATATATATATATATATATATATATATATATATATATATATATATATATAATGTAACAATTTACAATGTTGTGTTATCTTAATCAAATAAATTATTATTAAATAAAGTTAGCACTTACCAAGAATTTTATTCTGTTCCTCTGTAGAGTCCTCTCCAGAAAATATTTCTACCAATTGCTGCCAAGATGATCTTTTTAACACTCTGTTCTTGTACTCTGTACTTTCCATGTCCCATATAGCACGGCGACTTTTAACTTCTTTAATGAAGTGCTCGGTATCAAACAAACTTTCATCCATGATTAAAAGAGCTCAAAGTAGTTCACTGCACAGTAGCGCGCGCTATACTGACAACATGTGTACAGTCCAATTCTAAATAAAAGAACTCGAGGCGCCATGCTAGCGCGCGCTTCACGAGGAACCTTCGAGACGCGCGCTGCAGCGCGCGTTGAAGACAGAGCTCGCGCTGCGTAATGTACGCATAGATCTGTGGTTATCATATGGTATGCGCGATAGACACAGCGCGTT
>JABUQX010069396.1:17500-40266 GCA_015478945.1 Trachelipus rathkii
TGCCAACTAAAATTGTATATATTAGGCTATATATTACTTTCATTATTAGCAATCTTGTGAATTGTATTTAATTGGCTATATATTATTCTCCTTACAAACGAGCTCATGAATTTTATATAATAGGCTATATATTATTTTCCTTATTAACGAACACGAATTGGTAAATAATAGGCTATATATTATTTTATTTATGAACTAATTTGCAAATTGCATATACTAAGCTTTATATTATTTACCTTATTAACAAACTTGTGAATTGTATATATTAGGCTATATATTATTTTCCTTATTAACAAACCTGTAAATTCTATATAATAGGCTATATATTATTTTATTTATTTACGAATTTGCGAATTGTATATAATAAACTATAAATTATTTTCTTTATTAACGAACTTGTGAATTGTATATAATAGGCTATATAATATTTTCCTCATGATCTAACTTATTCATATGTACCTGACATGTTTACTTTCCTTATGAACGAACCTGTGAATTGTATTTAATAGGCTATATATTATTTTCCTTATTAATGAACTTGCGAATTGTATATAATAGGCTATATATTATTTACCTTATGAACGAACTTGTGAATTGTATATAATAGGCTATATATTTTTTCCTTACTAACGAACTTGTGAATTGTATATAATAGGCTATATAATGATTTTAATGAACGAACTTGTGGATTGTAAATTTGTAATAATACGCTATATATTATTTTCCTTTTGAACGAACTTGTGAATTGTATATAATAAGCTATATATTATTTTCCTTATTAACGAACTTGTGAATTGTATATAATAAGCTATATATCATTTCTTCATTAACGAACTTGTTAACTGTATATAAAAATATAATTATTTTCCTTATGAGAACTTGTGAACTGTATATAGTAGACTATATAATATTTTACCTATGAATGAACTTGAGAATTGTATATAGTAGGTTATATATTATTTTCCTTATAAATGAACTTGTGAATTGTATATAATAGGCTATATAATATTTTCCTTTTGGATGAGCTTGAATTGTATATTAATAGGCTATATATCATTTTCCTTATTAACGAACTAGCGAATTGTATATAATATGCTTTATATTATTTTCCTAATTAACGAATTTGTGAATTGAATGTAATAGACTATATAATATTTTCTTTATTTGAATATATATATTATATTGTATATAATAGGCTATATATTATTTTTCTTATGAACGAACTTGTGAATTGTATAGAATATGCTATAAATTTTTGCCCTAAGTGTACAATTACGTTAGGAAGTCCGCACCCGGAACATTTCATTATGAAAGCTTTTTTTATATAATAACATCTCATTATGAGGAATTATTCTTTGATTATATCTATCTCACTATGAGAAATTTTTTATGACAGCATCTCAAGAAGATAAATATTTATAGTAACATAATGTCTCATTATGGAAAGCTTATCAGAAAATATAAGTGATCTTCAAGGTAGTGTAAGTGCTACGCACAAAATAATAAACCAATTGGGAAGCATCAGGGTAATAATTATAAATTATGAACATAACGGTTCAATAATATTAACATATACAAAATACCTACCAATATTAGTGATTAAGTATCTACACAATTAAGCAATAAATATAAGATATCTAACTATTCAGTCACTAATCTTTTTTACTCACCATCTTCACTATTACTATTTTTATGATACTAGAATATTGAACAGCCAGAAGAGGACTAATCTATCTAGACAGGCATCTCCGGAGTTATTCTGCTTGAAGAAATCATGAGCACACATATCAAGCGTAGCTCTCACTATATGCTTTACTTCTATGGACACTCACCGCTAGTATCGGAGCAGCTAGTAGCAAACTCCTCACTAGTGACTACTAACATCATCATTTAATTTACTTATCACAACTAATCTCAAGTAGATACATTACTTCTAATTCACTCGTTTAAATCATTTAATATCCTTTTTTATCTACTTATATACACATATACTTCCTTTAAATCAATCTTTTCTTCGAGTTATGTACAATGACAACGATACCTAAATATATAATTACTATTACTATATATATATTATACTATATAATATATATATATTAGTAGAATTATTGAGAAATCACGGAGATACACTTATCTTAAGGAATCGGCACACGATCTCTGTCGACATGTAGGCCAATTAGCGTTTGTCCCAGTCCCAAGTGTTTGCTTCCATTGATGATCAGTCTTGTTTAATGATAATGTTTAATCTTTGATAATTTATTTCACACCAATTAGATTATTTCGACTGCCCCCTTATATTGTCATAAGAATAATAACTATAGATACCTTATATTAACTTATATGATATCGCTTTAGGACACTCCATCACTACTATATATTTATCTTTTTATCAAAAACTAAGGCTTCAATATCGTGAGCATGTTATTGTAGAAAACCTCAATACTATCACAGTTCATATCTAATATAGAATCATATGATATTTAATTAACTATTTCCATCACCACCTTGTATTATGACTTTACGGAGTTACATGTCGTGAGAAGGTATACAAGTTTAAGGGATAGTCCATGAAATATTTATAGAGCCGGTTAAGAGTAAAGTATTTATTGAGTTGTTGTAGGGAAGGTATAGAAAAACATGCTTAAGCTACTTCTTTCTTCCTTATGGTTCGTCTATATTACAGTACGTATTGTGGACTGCAATTTCTGTTTAGTTGCATCAGTTGGCATATTGCCTGACACTTTGAGTTCTGTGTTTCTCACATAAGGGATCTATAAAGAGCGTAGCAAATATAGAGGAGAGTTCAAGTGTGAGGGATCAAATTTGTGAAGGATAAATCTTTATCATTGGAAACAAATGATTGAGAAAATAGGAAAGGTTGAGATAAAGATATAAATAATTCAACAATGAATACTTATCGACTATTATCTAGGTCTCACATGAAATTATTAATGTTCCATACAGGCGTCAATGAATAGGGATTTGTTGAGGAAGGAAGAGCTGAAAGCTTCTGTATGCAGCAGCGGTATTCTTTATTAATATACTGATGTTGTTTAGGTAGTGTCTGTTATGGTCATCGGGCGCTTATTCTCGTTTTGAAACTATAGAGATATTTACCTATAGACGATATATAATGTGTGTAATTGGCAGCGAATGAGGATCGAAACGAACAACTGAAGAGGTAGTGCTCACACAGCATCAGGGCACCATACCCACACTCCGCTCTAATAATGGTGACTGATGGAGTACATATTGTATACATCAACTAAAACACACTCATTGGCTTATAAAAAGCAAACTGTGTTGGGTGTTATTGAATTAATCATCCTTTCGGTCGTATCATCCTCCGTTCCCACTCTCGTGTCATGTTTACTAAGCGCTTGGTACTTTACTTTCCGAGAGTATCCATGACTATGCCTCTTCCTGAAGTATGCGACGGTCTGGGGGTCGCGGCAGGAAATAGCTATGTGATCCTGCTCTATGTACTAGGATAAGAGAGAGAAGCAATGGGGAGTATGTACTAATGGATATGGAAAGGTCAAAATAATCTTTACGCTCTCAAGGATCATTCTCTAATAGAGTGGCAGCGCAATTGATATTTGCGTGTATATCTTGTGTCGCGTTACAGATTACAATCTCTGTATAGAGCTATGTTCGAGTGTAATGCCGAATACGCAAGGTTGTGTAAGGCGAGTGTACCGAAGTGTATAGAAGAAATTTTAGGTGAAGTGCGAACCATACTTTAAAGGAATCGTTTCGCTGTGCTAGACAGCGGGAAGCCTATAGACAAGGAGTATAATGCGGTCTGATGGAAAATAGATGAATAACGGCTTGTGAGTTGCGTGTTGTTTCCAGTCTTCGCAGGGGACTTTGTCACAATCGAATAGTGTAGAAGCCGTCTCGTACTAGGTTCTCTCTCTGTATGGATCTGAGTACAAACTATCGAGTGGCATTTTGGTAACAAAGATTGGAGTCTCTGTGATGTATTATAGATATATTGTTAGAGGAGTACTCTGATTGAGGGTAGGCACTGTAATGCTCATAATATATTGTAAGATAAGGATATAACGGATATGATATTTGACTAAGAAGTTGATAGTAGGTATAAATGATTGTGATGAGTGGCAGGAATAGTGAGCTATAAATGCATAATTTAAATACGTATGGTGAATATGTAAAAAGTGATACTGATTATATTGTGATAACTTGTATAACATTGAGATGTATCGAACGAGTTTTTGTGTGGGTTTTATTTTGCCAGTGTTATTTTAAGTACACTGACCAACAATGAAATTGATTTGGGCTCAAAATTAGCTTATTCTTATGTGTTTCCACCTGCTGAATTCAAAAATCACCTTAAAAATGATCGATTAAATATATTTCTCTCACGAATACGGTATTCCGTTCTTTGTGTACAACAGCTACCTGCTGCGAGAGTTGCGTGGCTTTGTTCAATGATGGAGTGGAATTATTGAGGCGGGTGCTTGTATTAGAAATTTTCTTGATTGTGTGGTGTAATGAAGAATATTCTCTATGAGTACATGTGGCAAAGTATCTGTTAGAGTGTCTTGGTCCAATTAGATGTAGAGGATGAATGTAAGAAGTCGGTTGAGTATTTAAGAGGATATTAATTATGATGGTGATAATGATGTGTATTGATGAGTAACTACATGAGGCGGCTGGGGACCGAAGAAAAAGTGGATCGAGTCAGTTAATAAAGGAATGTTTGCAGAGAATGAAAATAGTGTAAGTTTGGCAGAGGCGAGATTAGATAATAATGGTGACATATATTAGATAAGTAGAGCAAGGTTAATAATATTGAGCAGTGATGATGTTTCGATATACTATTATCAGGAGGGGTAATTGGATCATGTTGGATATATATACTAACTCATCGCTGGCCCTATGAGAGGTATGAGGATCCTCTATATTCTTATAAGCTTATGAGTTTAACTCTCATGGTTAACTTATTAAGAAATTTGTATAGTCCTAAATGGGTCTGGACTCGGATAGTCCTGCTCGGCTCGCAAGTCGACAGCATTAGAAGTGAATGAGAGGAGATTCCACTTTGTGTAAGAAGATGTTGATGTATTATATTGCACGAAGGATAATAGTGCTGGAATCAGAAATAAATTATAGTAAAGAATTCGTGTAGTATACTGAAAATAAATAATTCCTACTTAATTCAATAAATACGTTTTGGTTAAACAATTGATAGGGAAAGGTAGATGAAATAGACACATCCTTTAGTGGCACTCTATCTTTAACAATCATTTAATTAAGTAAGTATATTATATATAATGTCTTAATTACAAACACAATCGTCTTATTTTCTTTTTCACACGTCAGAATCTGACACTCTGTGAAAACAATATAGTCAACAGTTGACTTTCAATTATTGATGCACTTAATGACTTTTGAAGATAAAATTATGGAGGATGACACCAATTGAAGATAGATGTTATCTATATATATTTTTAATTAATTAGTTTATTTTTAGATTTATATTATAAGCTCAAAATGTACCTGAAATTAATTGAGTTTACTTACGTTTATAGATCAAACTTTTTTCGTGAAAAGCACATGATCATCCTTATATTGCTCACCTGTATTGTAATCACCAGTCGAAAATAAATTTGAGTAAGATAAATTTCCTATATATAATATATCAATATAATATATAATATATATATATATATATATATATATATATTATATATAATATTTATAAAATATATATAATATATAATAATAATATATATATATATATATATATATTAATAATATATATAATAATGATGATATATAATATATATATATATATATATTATTAAATATATATATATATTATATATAATTATTATAATATATATATAATTATACATAGTAAATAATTGACAATTTAGACATTAATTACGTTAATACTTGTAATTATAGAAACTGATTAGTATATGTTAATTATATAACTACTAAGAGATGTTGTAATCCTATTAATCAAGCTCTATCCTCTTCGTTTGCCTACTCCTGGCCAGCCCTGCTCCTCCATCTCTCGGCATATGTCTTCCTGTCTTTCTCCTCTTCTCTGTGCCACTAGCACTCCTTCTGGTTGGTCGAAAAGGTGGTTGCTATTACCTACTAATTCACTCGGAGAGAACGCGACCAATCTTCTTCGTGATGATATCTACGATGAGTAGTGCTATGGGGGAGACCATCGTGCGTGTTTTGTGTGAGTCACATCAGATCGCAAGTTTATATTCTACTGCTCGGCGGACCTTGGATCCTTAATTCCTGCGCGTGCGCGTGCGGCATATGCATCTTTAGCATTTGCCTTCTTACCATTGCACCAGAGCTATCTTTATATCTTCTAACATTACCACAGTACGGTGTGCGGTGAAACTCTGCAAGGACATTAAGAGTAGATGATTATAAAGTCAACATGAGAGTGACGTCACTAGTATCCTGATGGATGATATAGTAAAATTAAGAGGAATGAGGATCTTAATGAGTGTCGTAATTCATGTGTTTACGTGTATGTGAAATATCAGCCATGAGAATGTTGTATGAGAGAGACAATAGTCGACGAGGATGACATCGCTGGTGACATGAGATGTGTCCGAGAGTGAGGATGCTGAGAACCGCAGGTGCTAGATAAACTGATCATTGTTATACATTCAGAGTACAGTTAACGGGATATCAAATGTAGATATAGGAAATATTATTTTATGACATTTAATCAAATAGTTAGATTCTTGTATTTGGTTGTGTGCATGAGTTTTCAAGATATTATTCTTTAGAGACATGTAGTTGTGATTCCCATAGGCGTAAGTGGAGAGGGTGTAAATGAGTGTCACACTAGATAAAAAAGAACGCAAATAAAATTACAGGAGCACATAGCTGGTGAAGAAAGTCGGTCCGGACACCTGAATTCCAAACATTTGAGAACTCGAATTGGTGAACTGATCGAAAAGTATTAACCGTGCCTGATTTATATCTGCGGTGTGCATATCAACACTATCAAAGAACCCATATATTAGAGTCGATTTGTTAGAGAAATGTGGTCAATATTTAATACAGTCAATATCACTCTATAAGGATGTCAGCGATTGAAATTCGTAAACTTGACTATGTTTTCCAACGTTTCATCTGCTAACAGATGAATTGTACACAGTTATGAAAAGGTCAACGAGCGAGCGGACTGCACGAGAAAGTGCGACGATGTGTGGCACAAGGGATACAATTAACATACAGTTCCGAGCTGTCGAGGTTAAAAATAGCTGTAGCGCTGACATCTCTCTTCTGGACGGCTGCACGACCTACAGTCAGAGTAGCACGGATATCATGTGAGCTCTGAATATAATCTAATATATATTGTTTTATTTAAAAATATTTACACTATATTAAAATATACGACAGGTATCAATCTGCCTTAAATAAGACTAATCATTATATTACTCTTACTTCATCTGCTTATTGTGATATATATTGATCTAACAGCGATTTATAATGTTCAATACTCTCAATCCATATCTTTAGTAGAAAGGGTTCATTAGATGAAAAGGATCATCTTAACTTTCCATGTAAATTCATTATATATATTATAAATTTGATTGTTATTTATTTTAATATTATTCAAATTTAATATCTCAACATTCTCATAATTCGATTAATAAATCACAACATTCAGCCTCTCTTATCTCCTTACTTTACTTCTGTAGATTTCATATTATTTGAGATTATAGTGATTATGAGTAATTTATTTTGTATAATCTTTAAACCGAAGATAAATTTTAGTGACTAAATCTATAGGGTTATGAAAGTCAAATTCTTAGTAGTTTAAATATTAAAATTGTTTAGTGTTTTAATTATGTAAACTAATATAAATATATGATCTGATTTTAATGAATTTTATTATATCATTCATTACATATATTTTCAACAAATCATAATTAATGATTCTCCTATTCTATATATTATTATTAATGTAACTAATTAATATCGATTTTGATCTTTATAGATTGAGTGAGTAAGTAAATATTTAGGACATATTTTTATGTATATATTAATTAAAATATATTAACATAATTTGAGTAATTAATAGTCGAACTATATGTTTTATTCGAATTTATATTCTATCATAAATGACATTCAAAGATCACTTATATAAATTTCATATATCGATACGAACAATTCAAAGTATCTAAATTGGTTAGAAATAAAAAAAAATTAAAGTGCTATTATTATTATTTATTATTTAGTTACTTTAGTCAACGTTTATATTAATGATAATATTAATATATTAATATTAAATAAAAAATATAATTATTATATATACATATATTATTGATTAATATTGATTAATATTTATTATATAATATATAGTAGTTATTTATTATTAAAAACTATATTTATTTATTATTTTGCACTTATATTTCTTTAGGAAAATATGATTTATTTATACTTATGGTATGAAATTTAATAATTATTATTACTATTTATGTAATAAAAATTTATGAGATAATTATTAAATATTAATGATAATATATATGTGTATGTGAGTGATCTATATTAGAGTCATTTATGAGACAAAATCAAAATGAGAAAGAAACATTGCGTAGTAAGGTGACAGTGAAGCAATGAGAGAGACGGAAATGCTATCAATAATATTATCAAATTTAACTAAGAATTACTATAAGCTTAAATAATTTCCTCACTATACTAATAATATATTTTAATGCAACTATTAAATAAACAAATTATATATATTTTTTAATTCTAATGCAGACATATAAATGATATATAAAAAATAAAAAGATTTACAAAGATTTATCTAATAAAATATATCATTTATTTATATTGTAAACTAAAACAAGGTTTATATAAATACAATTAAATAAATACAGTATATAGAAATAAAATAGTTACTTAGGTATCTACTAATAATATAATATGAGTCATGTTAAGCTATAAGTAAAAGAGTATAATTATTTATTATTTAAGGTTACTAATAGAATTTAAAGTGGTAATTTATTATATATATCATAATTTTGAAAATTGGTCCTCATGATCCTTCCCCTAAAGCTACGAAATTAATACACTGAAACATGTGTGTACTAGTTTAACGACATGCTAACATAAGAAAAATATATATTGTATTAAATAATTAAAAAGCAATAAATTGTAATAGACTAATCAAATTAAAGCCTTTTGTGCATTTTCCTCTCATGTAGACAAATGTCGCTTGCTATAATAGGTGAGTAAAATAGATCAGAGTTACCTGTAATAAATAAAATACTTTAAAATTAGTGTTGATTATGGAAGAGATGAAATCAACGCAACTTACAGTAAAATATAATATAAAAAACTTAGAAGAAAATTATTGGGGTGAGGATAATTACCATCCTGGTGACAGTAATACAAATACTTCATATATTTATTCAACTATTTCAAATTATATTACCACCAGTATATCTCCCATTAATCCCCTCTTCAGCTAAGATCACACTAGTGAGTGGGGTCGTGCTAAATAACACATATCCATTACAAGCTCTCTCTATATAAGCTGATTTACCTCGTTTTTGAGGAATCCAACATGGTCTGATGCCGTAGATAAATAAGTAATATATTCAAGCTCTATTCAGTACATGATCTAGTAAATAGTATAGATGCCAACGACCCCAAGGGTAAACTCCATCCCATATTACTATCTTTAAAGGTGCTAGAGATATCACAGTCGGCAAGCAATAAAATCCTACCTTGGGTAAATCTTACTAATAGGCGAACCTAGTGGAGTATGATCCGGTATCATTACTTATTGGAGTTGGGACATCGGTATTACGAACAATTAGAGTTACGGTATTTTACTATCCCTATGGTGTCACAGACCGAACACCATGCCTAATCATGTAATCACATCAGATATAACGCATTCACAACTTTATCATTCACTATTTATTCATACATTCTTTACTCTATACCTCTACAAAATTGAATATTCTATGTATTACTTGAGTGAATGTTAACCTTATATATACTGTATATATAAAGAATAAATTTCCATAAAAAATATGTAATTTTACAGTACATTCTCAAAAAACTTACGGGTTCCTCATCACTCTTGATCAACTAAGGAGATTAGTCATAGAATACTAGATTACTTAACTATCTATTGTCCATTATATATATATATTACTTATTCCACACAAAATTACTACAATCAAACCTTATATACATATATACTCATTTATTCCTTCTGCCTATACATATATAAGCTAACAACATATACGGTTCACTATCTGTAAATTTAAAGGTTAATATAATTATTATCATATTTATTTATAAATATACTCACATTATAATTAATTTATATACTCACAGTATATATATTTTAACCTAGTCCTCATTAATGCTACTGACACAATAATGAAGATCTGTACACCGCTCATACATGCATTAAATAAATAAATAAGCTATCATAAATAAAATTCCATACTCTATACTTAATTAATTATCATTTAGATATAACTATACTCACACACCCCTGTATAAAGATACCAATACATTTAAATGCTTTTCTAGATATCGATTTCACATTGCACCATATAGAACTCCAAGAGCAACAAGGAAGCACTGAGGTCACACAAATGAGTTCAATATACAAAAGAAACCCGTGCACAATAGGTAGGTGTGCGTGTTTAAAAATTAAGTGTATAACTATATTAAATCTATTGCTATAAATTTTTATATAGTCATAAAAAAAAAAGAATAAAAGAGGAAAACCTTAATAAAATAAAAAATCAAAAAAAAATTTGATGGGCGGAAGACCGAAAAATATTCAGAATTCATAAATATATCAACACCACACATAATACGGTATATACCTCTCCAGATCTCATAAAAAATAATAAATTAGAAAAAATTGAATTCTTAATATATTTATTATCCCTTATATACTTT
This sequence comes from Trachelipus rathkii, assembly GCA_015478945.1. Taxonomy (NCBI): domain Eukaryota; kingdom Metazoa; phylum Arthropoda; class Malacostraca; order Isopoda; family Trachelipodidae; genus Trachelipus; species Trachelipus rathkii. The sequence goes on from JABUQX010069396.1 coordinate 28,454, forward strand.
TTATGATATTATAATACGGGAAAAGAATACAATTCAAATCTGAAGGTTAGAGAAAATAAGATTTCAACTTAATTTTTATAGAAATGGAGAGTAATTTAGAGGATATCGCGATTGCCTTCTTAGAAGGTTCTTTCTATATAAGAGACGCATAGATCTGCATGAATCTCAAAACGATGACGGTCGAATACACATTCAGTTGAGGAAATCAATAAAGATGTGTTGAACATATTGCGGGATATTACGATGAAAATTTGCTGGTGAAGTATGGATCCGTGACATGTATTGGCCGTGAGTGATGTTAGTGTGGTCAATGGGAGGCGTGCAAGATAACCTCTGTGCAAACGATTGTTCGTATCGAGGGAGAAGATGAAAACAACAACCAAACGTAAGTAGAGAGATGAACGGGGACTGATTGTAATTTCTGATTGTTGACCGACCTGGCTAGGATAGCAGTATCCTCCGAAGCATAGCACGCACGCAGAGACAGTAAGAGATCACGAGCGCAGGTATGTCGGGAGAACAGGAGTAAGGAGATACTGTAGATAGATAGAGAAGGCCCGATCATGCGGAATGGCATTTCTGAAAAGTACCTAGAAAGGCTACAAGATAAGGAGAAGCAACCATTTTTGGGGTCCTCATCTGTCGAAGCGAGTTATCCGTGTTACCAGGATCACTCGTAAGTGAGAGGGTCAACAGAATGTAATTGTAGGTTCTAGCGAAGATTGAGAGAACTGCCAGAAGAAATGTGATGTAGAACGGATTAAGAGCCATTGTGATATTGTAGAGATGGGTCTTATGTAAGGAAAAAGAAAATATCGAAGAGATGAGGGCAATCATATAGTGAAGGACCATATAAACTGTGCATTAAGAAAAGTTGAAGACGATGAGAAAGGAAGGGTATAGAGTAGAAGGAAGTCACCAAAAGTACTCTCCCCTAGATTATGAGAGAGACGCCGTGCAGAAAGAAACACTGCAAGGAGAATCCTTTGAGTATACGTGCCTGGATAATATCCCTTTGGCTGCGCCCACTGAGTCAGCCGTTTTGTAACCTGCTCGTGACGGTAGATAACATTACGACACAACATTTAACTATGCTACTACTACAGCTATGACGTCCAGTGCTGGGTTTCTGGACGTTTGATAGAGTTTCAATATTTGCGTATGCACGGCAGTAAGATAGACAGAGTAGACGTATATAATAGAGAGAAGAGATAGAGAGAAGTATGAGAGAGTGAGAGAGTAAGAGAGTATATAGATATAATAGTATTTAGACAATGAGATAAAATATATTAATAATAGAGAGAGAGATGAGAATATATATATGATTGATTTAGATAGAGAAAGAGAGAAGAGAGAGGTATGAATAGTAGAGAGAGATGATGTAAGTAGAGAGTAATAGATGAAAGGGTATAAAGAGAGGAGAGAAAGAGCCAAAGGTAGGAATTAGGATGAGAAAAATATCCGGGCATGATGGACGAATGAGAAGAAATGTAGACAAGAAGATGTATGGCACGCATGAATATCCTGATGATTTATGTAAGTAAGAGAGTACGAGAGAGAAGTAAGATAATATTATCTAGAGATTGGTAAGCTACTATAATGTTATTTTTTAAATCATGTCATAAACCTGTTTTTTGAGTATAATAAACAGAGATACTACAAATGAGAAGAGAGGAGAGATATAATATATATAATATAATATAAGGGATAGAACGAATTTGAAAATGAGCTTTTCTAATAAATTACATAATATGGATATAAATACCTTATATATATATATATTATATATATATATATATTATAATGTTATATATATATACATGTACATACATATTACCTGTTTGAAAAGCAACTATAAGTGGTGGAGAGATGTAGTGGTAAGTGGTATTGATAGTAGTAAGTTGCTTTTTCGTGGTGAATGAGGTGATAGCAAGAGGATGATGGTAGCTGGAATGCAAGATAAAATAGAGGAAGAAAGATGTTGTTCAACAAAGTGGGAATTTAGGTATAAGGGAGGAGAGGTGAAGGAGAGGAGAGAGAGAGGAAGAAGAAAGAATGATGGAGATTGAGAAGAGGCTACGAAGATGATAAGAGAAAAGTCGAGATGGGAGGATATGGGGGAATGAAGGGAGGAATACAGAATGAGAGGAGAGAGAAGAACCACGAGCACACGTAAGCAGTCAGTAAGAGAAGAATAAAGCCAAGTTATTATGCAAGTAAGGACGGGAGTGTGTGGAAAGCATCTAACACATGCTAGGGATGCGAAGCTTGGACTTAACTAGATTCGAAGGGCGGGCCAAGGTTTATATCTCTCAACACAGGTCTTAAAAGACAAGGTCCACAAGATAAATGTAGTATAACGTAAAATTAGAAAGAAAACAAAGAGTTTCATGGCTGAACTTCGTATCGAACGAATACGAATTATGACGACCCATGTCGCATCAATCTTTATCACATAATTACGCGCGTGCCTGACTAACGTTGACGTCCTCAGCAGCGAAAGGGTTAAGACAGGAATGATGCCATTAATAAGGTAGCAGGGTGATGGTATTGGGGTTTGAAAGCGAAGAGAGAGTGGTATCACATCAGATTCAGCTTCTAGGCTCACTCAAAGGGGACGATGTATCGAGGAAGAGCCATGTATGGAAGAAACTGATGCCCTCATTTTGCACATGGGACTAACAGATGTAGAAGAGTTGGGGAAGACTGACCATATACTACGCAGCCATAGTCCAACTTCAATCGGATTGGGGGAGATGTTGAGACATAAATGGACTTGCGATCAGCACCCAAATATTTTGAGATGAGATGACGTAACATTTCAAGCACACGATGACAAGTTGTTTTCAGTTGTTTAATGTGCGGTGTCGTATGTTGAGGAATGGTAATCCACAATTGAGGCCTAGAAAATTTGACTTGTAAGAATGAAAAAAGAAGTTACAGGAATGGGTGACAAATATAAGATAGGATTCGGAAAATGGAGGTAGCAGGTTCTTCGACTCACTTTTATATCGAAATAGTACTGCTGAAATTTAGGTGTGTGAGAAATGAAAGCCATGGGTGTTACCCCTTTGTGAAATATACCCAATAGGTAGTTGGAGTTGACGTTTAGGAAATGGTAGCCTGGTATCAGTAATATATAGCACCAGGTCATCAACATAAAGAGAAAATTGAAGTCGTTGCTGAGGATACTTAGAAAACAACATCCAAGAAGAAAATAATAATGATACACTTAGAACACTGCCCTTCATCCAAAGTAAAGTGGCGGATACAACAGAAGAGCACCGACTGGGATAGCCTGTCTGACATATATACTTTTATGACAAGAATCACTTCTAAAACGAATATTGAAAGTTAAGGAAGAACCTCAGTTCACAACGTGTTTGTCATATATTTTCCTGGTCATAAAAGAAAAACAAGAACCATCCCCAACCAGTATAGAAAGGCTTCCCAAATGTCATGGTCCAGTTTTTTAACAAGGGAATCCGCGGTCGAACGACTTTTGTGGAACCAAACTAGAAGTTTGAAAAAGCCTGGTTACCGATAACAAAGAGAGGGCGGGCTGAAATAATTTTCTCCATTAATTTGCAAATATAAATGTCAGGAAATTAGTCCCTTTGGTTGTCCAGTCAACCTCCAACTTTTTCCCAGGTTTTGGGAATAGGGATTACAAAAAGCTGTAGTCCAAAAGCATGGGAAAATGGTAATCCATTTTTCTGTAATACAAGAATCTTGAAGAGTTTCTATGTATGACACATGGGTCAGCTATGACAAAAGAAAATCTTCTTAATTAAGTTTCCGTATTTGTCGAGTGCATTTTGATGAGCTGCATGTAAAAAGACGTTTAATATGAATCTTTTCCCTTTTCTGTTGAAAAGGGCTGACAAAGTGCAGTGTTAATAGTCTCACAAATTTTTGAAGAACTTAGAGAAAAGCAGGAAGAGCTCAAGGCCTCAAATTGGACAAAGTAAAATAAAGAGAAGAGATGATCGCAATGATGAGCAGAGGAGATCGAGTGGTTATTGGAGTCAGGCACGCACGCATAACTGTGAAAGTGGGACGAGAGTGTGATTGAGAGTGGCGAATAAGTTTTCTGTACAATTTTCCGCCACGCACGAAGAAAGAGTTATAGAGATTGTCAATAAAGTAGAAGGATTTCGAGAAAAGTATGAGCTTTGACGTTTTGGCGATTAATTCACAGATCACTCGCGCAAGTTGTTTAAAAATAATCAGTGATTTGGGGTGATGCAGGTACGAAGGTATTGTATATAGAGAATTTTCCTCTCCAGATTAGCTTCTTCAAATTCTTGGGACCACCAAGTGGTTGCCGAACGTTTCCCTCAGAAGATCGCGGGATGCAAGCCTCTGCTGCTGTGATCATAACTTGCTGGAAGAAGTTAAAGACAGCGTCAATGGTCGGAAACCGCTTATTGAAGGGAGAAAGTAGGAGAGCAGTGGCCTAATGAAAAGAAGCCCCTTCTGCTTGATCATAACGCCAGCAGTAATAATGTTTTAACGTTAGGCTAGGTGCAAGTTCATTTAAGGCTATTAGGTAATGGTTCCTGCCGTATAAGTAATCAAAGCGGAATCATGTGAAGCGATCCATAAGAGAATGGGTGAAAAGGAAAATATCTATACAGGAAGAAGAGTGTTTATCTAAACTACATATGCAGGTACTCCTATTTTATAGCATCCTAGTGAAAAAGGTGTTAGGAGATCAACAAGGATCTTCGACTTAAGCGAGGTGACAGAGTCGCCCCATGGGTGGCGAAAGTTAAAGTCTCCCAGGATGTCAACCGGAGTGAGAGCTGCTAAAGAAGGTCGGCTAAGTCTACCTTACTAAATTCAAAACTCGGAGAACTGCAGATTGAACGTACAGTGAGATCGGTGGACATATGGATTCGTGCTGCCACTGCATGAAGTCTAGTTCGAAGAGGGACTGGAGAATATGGGACAGATTTATGAATGAGTATTCCTGCGCCTTCCCTATAATTGTCATTTCTTTCTATAGAGGTTAGAGGTAATTTATATTCAAACGGTTGGAAGAAGTGGCGATAATAGCTGAAGCTCCTGCAAAAATACATATGTTAATTAGTTGAACAAGCTCTTCAAAATTAGAGTATTAGCCACGCTAATTCCATTGAAGGAATGTGGCCATGCTGTGTTGTTATAAATATTATGAGGGTGGTCTTTTTGAGACAATTGTCTCCATGTTGATAGAGGTAATGTTAGAAGTGGATATAGATGGGAAGGGAAGGCTGAGATGTGGGTCCGGTCCCGGCGTTAAGGAGTAATAAATCCTGGTGGTAAGTAATGATCGGTACAACGAAGATTTGGACTGTACGACAGGTTTTTTGGGGGGAAGGGGTTCTGTGGTATTTGGTAGATGGGGTTCCCCAAGAATGCAATGTAAGTTGAATTCACCCAAGTCCACTAGCTGGTCATTAGAAGAGCAACCAGAATGCTCATGTTTAGGAATATGAGCGATATCAGCATCTGCCAAACAAGCAGATTCAGAAATGGATGAAGAACATGGGACTGTTTCCATGGAAACAGTGTAGGAAGGTGCTCCGGAAAAGTGTCACTATTTTGTATGAAAGTTTTAGCTGCGATATTGGAATTCAATATGGGATCCATTGTGTTATGAAAGTCTAATGCTAGAGACTTTGTCAGTGGGACATCAGGTGGGTGATTTTGAAAGACTAGACAATTTTAGTTAAGATGGAAGACCTCTTGGTCCACTTTTATGTCGCCAGAAGATACAGAACGCTTGCAGAGCATGTGGTTTTTATGTTGAACGGTTTTCCATTCGTTTCTCTCGGAAGTGCAGGAGGCATTAGAAAGAGAGTGGGTGGTCACATTAAGCTCCATTTGGTAACTTTAATCCATTTCATCCCCCAATGCATAAAATTCTTTAGGAAGTGCAGAGGTATGAAAATTTGGAAGAAGAGTTATAGAGGATTTCTAAGACTGAATTAATCCCTACAAGCTAATCAAGGGTTCGGTTGGTGGGTTTGAATACAATAATGTTAATGTCATGCTTTTGCCTAAGGAATAAGATTTTATGGCGAGGTCTCTTCTGAGTTGCATTTTTTACGTATGGAGTTGGTATGTTTTGCTTTAGAAAATCGGATGTTTTTATATTTTAGACGGAATAACTTTAAACCTATGGTGCATTCAGTTTTCTGCTTCTGTTTTAAGGAACAATTTTATATAGGAATTTGAGAGTCTGAATTGTTGATGAGAGAAGAATTAAGGGGACAAAGACGCACGACATATATTGACGTGATGTTATATATATAAACGGAGTAGAGATAGAAAATTTATACAATATAAGTACGTAGTTATATATCATATATATATATTATTATATATTATATATTATATAATTAGTTGCAACGATTAATATTATATATATATATATAATAATTAATAACAATAATATATATAATAATACTACCTATATATACAAGGTAGTAGACATTGGGCGGTTCAGGGATTCAAACCCCCCCCCCCCGAAATTATTTGAGAAGCTCAACACATTTTTTGATAACTTAGGACTAAATTTTAATTTTTAATAATAATATATAATAGTTAATTAAAACAAATTAATATTATAATGTTAATTATAATATATTAATTATATATTAATAATAATATTAATATATTAATAGAAATGAGAAAAAAAATTTGTAGTCCGTGAAGAATTCTTAATCTAAGTGGCAATTAGAAGAATTAAAGGAGATTATCTAGCGGAGGTATTACAGCAAGCGTTGAAATAAATAGTGACTTTCTGAATGGACAACGATATGATGGCGCAGAAGCAATGGAGAAATTTTCTAGAGGTGTTTAAGCTGTCGAAAATATGCAGCTGCGTTATATGTTCACTGCTGTTCACATCCTTGTGAAGTACAAAAAATTAGAAACTCTGATCTTTTGTAATCAAAAGCATATTTTTTTATAATTTTATTTATGACTCCAACTATAACCTCCAACACTCTTCCATTATGTACTCCATTGCAGTCTCAATAATTAATGACAACAACTGTTCTTAATCGTTTTGAAAATTTGATGTTTCTTTTCAAAGATTTTCAAGCAAACAACGATGAAACATTTTCAAACATTTTGGAAATTGCAACAGAACTACTACTGCTTTCTGTTGATGAAGAAATGAGAATACCTCATGTGAAAATCAAAGTAAAATGAAAAGATATAGGGCAATTACAATTTCAATTCTTGATGATTTTTCAAAACAGTTAGAGAGCAAGTTCGTGGGCAAAAGATCAATACTTACATTCTTTTTAAATTCACTCATTCCACATATACCTATTAAAAATTTTACGAATTTTGCAAATAAAATTGATTTGGTTTGCTAAAGATTTTAGCATTTACCTCACCCACAACGTGCACTCCCCAAAAATGTTTCTCTGCTCTGAAAATGCTTTAAAACACTTTTCAATGCTACAAAAGAAGAAAACATGACAGTGTTCATCATAGCTACAGAATATAAACTGAGGAAGTTATCAATCATATTGGTGATAAGAGATCATGATGATTGATTTGGTTTATATAATATAAATGGATAATAGAGTTGTGCTTATAGTAATATAAATTACTAATACAATATGGTTTATTTTTAGTTCTCCTTGTGTATTATCAGAAAGCAAATATAATATAAAATATATATAATATATAATTATAAAGGTAGTACCTTAGGGAGTTTGTGTAAGAGATAAGTATAGAAGTATTATAGTAATAGTAAATATATTATATACATAAATAAATATTATTTATATATATTATTACATATATAAAATTCTAATATATATAAATATATGTTAATATATATATATACTATATATATATTTATATATAATATACTATATATAATATATATTATATATAATATATATATATATATTATATATATAATCTTAATCCAAAACATTTATAAAAATTTCGGTTACGGCCTTGTACACCACACACACACACACATTATATATAATGATATATATATATATATATATATATATATATATATATATATATATATATATATATATAATATATATATATATATATATATAGTAAATATATATATTATACCAGTATATATTATATATATATATATATATAATTATATATAATATATATATATATATATATATATTATATATATATATATAATATATATATATATAATATATATATAAATATATTATTATATATAGTTAGTACTATATATATATATATATATATATATATATATCATATATATATAATATATAAAATATATATAAATTATATAATATATATTAATATTATATATATATATATATATATATTATATTACTATATTATATATATATATATATATATATAATATATAATATGTTTAATATTATATATATATATTATATATTATATAAACATTATTAGCAATTATATATAATACTATAGTTAATAATTAAATTATAGTTATTTTGATAAAATATGATCAAATATATATATAGGAGTAGGAATAGTAGTATATATTGAGAATTATATATATTATATATCTATATATATATATATATCATTAATAATATATATTAGGAATCTAATCATAATATATATATATAATTAATATATATATATTATATATATATATATATAATATAATATATATATATATATAGTATTTGCACTAAATATTATATATAATATATAAATATATATATATATATGAGCATATTATAATAACTATTATAAATATACACTATATATATATAAATATTAGAAAATCAATTATAATATAAATAATAAAATATAATATATAGTCACCTGTTTATTGCATAATTAAAATAGGATATCATTTACGAGAAGTATAATATGAGTAATATTTAGTAAGATATAGATAGTAAGTAAAGAGAGAAGAATATATAATATATATATATATTATATATAGAGAGGATAGTATAATGAGTAGAGATATGTTTATAGAATATATAGATGATAATATATAGAGTAAATGATTAGATGGATGGGAGAACGATGTATCGGAATGCGAGGGCAATCGGAAGATACGAGAAATCGGCTGTTTTTACAGGGAATCGGAATCGGGAACGAGAATCGGGACCAAAGAAAGAGAAGTAACGCGAGATCGATTTGGACCGATGTACATTTTCAGAGGAAAACAATTTGAAAATAATTTTTATTCGATCTTTTAAGATATTTCAAATACAACAATATTTCGAAGTCTGCGTATTGATTTTTAATTTCAGTTCTTCCTGAATATATTTATTAAAGAAAAACTGGATTGAGCGGCTCATTTTTAAGTAGAGCCTAAGATATCATGTTAGGATTTTCAGACAGGCAGACATGTTGGCAATGTTTCGTTAAGTCATGTTAATGTAATATGTTTTGATAATTAATATACCCGTGAAACTCGTAAGTGAGCAGTGAAATATTTGCCCTTGTAGGCTTGTAATAATTGGAGCTATTGAATATAAATGCTATCTCTCGTTTCACCTTTCACGTATCTCACACAGCCAGGGCCCTCTTAGTGATTGTCTTCAAAATGTTTGGAAGAATTCAGTATTCCTGCTTAATGAATTCATGTTTATAGTAAAGGGATAACGCAACCTAATATGGCTTGACTGGTTGAGATTAAACAATCAGGATTCCAGAAATTACCTTGCTTTTTACAACTCTTTAGAGACACTAGTTCCAATGATGCCAATTTTGACAACAAAAGAGACGATTAAGAAAAATATATCCATATACAAACAAATCGTAGGTCATTTTAATAACTCGCCCCAAGCTATTTTCAAGTATGAAGAATATCAAACTAGATTTAATTTACCACAGCACAGATTCATTGTTTAGTAAGGGATAACGCATTGTTTAGTAAGGGATAACGCACCTAATATGGCTGCAGGAGTTACACAATCAGGATTCCAGAAATTACCTTGCTTTTTACACTCTTTGACACTAGTTCTAATGGATGCACAATATTTGAACAAAGAGAGACGTAAAAAATATATCCATATACAAACAAATCGTAGGTCATTTTAATAACTCGCCCCAAGCTATTTTCAAGTATGAAGAATATCAAACTAGATTTAATTTACCACAGCACAGATTCATTGTTTAGTAAGGGATAACGCATTTAGATTATAGTAAGAAGGAAACTGTTATTATATGGCAACCTAATAATGGCTGCACAGAGGTTACACATCAGAGATTCACACAAATTAAACTTGTCTTTTATTTAACGCTTTGACACTAGTTCTCAATGGTGCCATATAATTTGACAGAGAGAGAGACGTAAAAAAAATATGATCCATACACAATCGTAGAATTTTAATATGAACTCGACCCCAAAGCTATTTTCAGTAGAAGAAGAAGACATCAAACTAGATTTAAATGTACCACAGCACAGATTTATTCAGAATATTAAACAGATTATAAAGCCAGTATCAATATACTATTCAAAATTTTTTGAACAAAAGACGACTCTCATTTCATATTGCAGTGATCATTCAAAACCTGTATGCTTAGAAACAATGGAAAGTTCTTGAAAAATTGCTAAAAAAATACTTAAAAATTTGTTTATTGTACAAATTATTGAGCCACAAGGAATCTATGGCATCGGCAATAATCCCAAACATGAAAATGATTTTGCTTTTTTTTTTTGAAAAGAGTCAAAAAAAAAAACTATTGGGTGGAGTGGGGTCTACAGTATAGCATGGAAAAATTTAGTGAAAAATAGATTCGAGCTTATTCATTTACGGATATGATAATCTTGTGGATTGCTAACGAGTGAGAGTGATCCACGCATGTAAAATTACGAATGCCTTGAGGAAGTGAATTATAACAATAGTAAGAGAAGGTGGAAGAATTGTAAAGAAGTGAAAAAGTGCGGAGAGAGATAAGATAGGTATGTAGTAAAGGAAAGAAGGAAAACAGTGTTTCCACATACGAGAGATTAAACCAAATTTTCCAGATATTTTTACTTGGTAATTTATCAACTAGTATGGGGAGAAAAAAAGTGATACTGAAGAATAATAGTTTTAATATCAATTTGAAAGTTTTTTTTTCGGAATTGAAAGAGAAAAAGACTTTAAAAACAGCAAAAGAAAATCATTCCCAAGGAGAAAGACACACATATATTCGAAAAATTGAAGATGTTATAAAAGTGAAAACATCCAGAAAAAAATATATGAAACATTAAAAAAATTCAGCAAGTCCCTTACAATGGGGTCATCGAATAAAAGAAACCTTCAGCCCATTTGGTTCCCTTGCTAAAATAATTCAAGCTCGCCCTTTCCGGATGGAAGTGAAAGAACTCTCCAGCAATTGAGGATCAATTTATTCTCTAAAAAACACCTGAAGCATATAGAAAACACTAAAATGTTAATTTTTGCACTCTCATATTAATAAATGATAATTTTTTGCTTGAAAAACTTTCAATAATAAATTCGGAATTATTTTGTTTTTTAAGAAAGAAAAATTGTTCATATAAAGATCAAATTGCTATTGCTATTATTTTTCAGTGGTTAATAAATAAAAAGTAATTAACTAATTATATTCTTTAGCCAAGATAAAATATTTGAGGCAATTTCATAACATTAATTTCAAAGGTTTCAACTTGCTAAAAATGTTTCTTTAAACAAAATTAGCATATATATACTAAATATAATATATATATATATAATATATATATTATATATATATATATATAATATATTCAAGTCCCATCGCGCCTGGGTGTCGCCGACCCTCACCGTCCTCGGATGTTTACATGACTTAGAGAATGCATGAAAATTAAA
>JABUQX010069397.1:0-20000 GCA_015478945.1 Trachelipus rathkii
AACTCTGCTGTCATGCCTCGTGAGTTTGAGACAGATTAGATAATCGGGCTGAGAGGGCTGTGAAATTTGAGAGAATATTGATTGATATACACTTGGATTTTGCCTTAAAGTCTTCCGTGAATCATGCGGAAATGCGTTTGCAGAAGCTCTTAGATTTTTTTTCAGTTATTTACTTTACTCTATTGGCATTCAAAACTTTAGAAGATACATTGTTCTTTCACATATATTAACTTGCGAAGATTCTTATCAACATTCAAAAGTTTTTCCCCCCCCCCCTTTTTTTTTTCCCCTTAAGAAATCAAATATGTGCTACTTCGTGCACGCCTTGTATTAAATATCTTGAATTGCATAAGTGGGCTCTTGTAAGATGTGGATCCAAGTCTCTTTGTTATCCGCAAGATCATCTACAGCTGTAAAAACTGGAATGATTGACATGTGTGCAAATATTCTACATTTCTTTATTAAATCACACGGTTCTTTGAGAAAATAAGGAAAACTGGCTTTGGAAGTTTTATGAATAAAACAATAAAACTTGTGTATCCTGCTAAATTAGTTCGAAGTTTTCATGTTATAAGCTAAATATAGCAGGGTGAAGTGTCGTGTGTGCGCGGTGTTCCCAATTATTCCTCATAATTTAAAAGAACAGAACAATTTTTAATTCCAGAATGAGAACCTGAGGAAATACTTGCAATGGAGTTACACAGTCCATTTTTTTTAAACTCGCTGGCAAGCCAGAGTGCAGTTAAAGAAATAAATGACTCGTTGTGAATATTTTGCTCTCTATGATATATGCTTGGTAGTAAATGACATCTAATCAGCCTTGAGGGAGAACTTCTGCAAATACTGCTGATCATAATTTTCTGGTATGGAAGTTGGGTAACTTTCTGCTAAAATATTTTGCTAGCTGAGGAATAAGATATTTTTGGTTGAAGATGGGCAATAAGTTCTATGGATCCCTTCTCTTCTGTGGACTGTGAATGGCTGGTTCCTCATTGCGATAAAATTCATTTTTTAAAATTATTTTCTGTGATTTGGGGTGATTGATATGGCAAATTTTTTTGGGGAGAAACTCTCATAAAAGCTCACTTATCTCAACCGGCTTGGATTATTGCTTCTTTTTGTGGTTTCCCACTGTTCTAGAAATAACCAAGAACTCTCCTTTTATATTAAAATTTTTGGACTTGCAGATATTCCCTTTCGGTGATGATTTTCCCTATGTTTATGAAGTTGCGTTGTATTTATTTTAGAACAGATTTTATGTTTGAAATTAATATAAAGATTTATTTTTTTTACATTTCTTTTAGGAAATGAATTAATAAGAAATTCCGTTTCCGGCCGGAATTTTTTTGTGATTCGCGGCTATTCCGGTTCGGGGCGGAACTGAAATTTCCGTTCGCGGTAGCACCCCTAATATATATAATATATATGTATATATATATATATAATATATATGATATATATATTGTATAGTATGTAGTTGATTATGGAGTATTATTCTCTAGTATATATAGTATATATATATTATAGTATATAATATTATATTATAATTATTAGTTATAGTAGTTATAGTTATAGATATATATATATATTAATGTAGGTGTCTTAGTAGTATATATATATATATATATATATAATAATTTAATAAAATTAAATTTAAAAATATAATATAAATTTAAAAATATATATATATTAGGTATATATATAGGGCTATATATGATATATATTAGTGTGATGCAGCAGATGTCATTTTTTTGCATCCGCAGATATGCGGATGTTGATTTTTAATGTCCGCGGATTGCGGAGTGGTTTTGATATATATATATTATATATACTTATATATATACTACTATATATAATATATATATAGCCGTAATATTATATATATATATATATATATATTATATATAGTATAGTATATATAATATATATATATATATATATATATATATATATATTATTAGTATATATTATAATATATATATTATATATATATATATTATATACGTATATATATATGTGATATCTATTAGTTATATATATATAGTAGTATATATAATAGTTATATAATATATATATTATATATAGTATATATATATCGTATATATATATATATATATATACTATATATATATTATATACTATATATATTATACTATAGTATAATATAGTATAATATATATATATATATATATATGCTATTATATATATATATATATTATATTTATATATTATATATATATAATAAGTATATTTATATATATATATATAATATATATGATAACTATATTATCGAGTTTAGCCATAATCTTTATTAATATAATTGTGTTTACCGAGGGTACGGGACTGGAACGCAGTTTAATGCACGCGCACCAGCTCTTTCTTTAACTCTTTGCCCTTAATGAAAGGATTTTAGCAACTGGATTATATACTTTTTGCACTAATATTGAATTTCAAATATAAGGAAGGTCGGGCTTGAGAAACATCAATTTTTCTGTGGTAGATCAAGCATTGCTAAATACCTCTCGATACTTGGAACAAAAGTTGAGAACATGGCAAGTAATTTCCTATGCGAAGTTTACTTCAAGCGTGGGTAAACATTTTGCCTAACTTTCCACCAACTGTTGGATCATCATTTGAATCTAATGCGTTTTTCTTGGTGATAGTTTTTCAATCATTTGCACTACATCATTTTGGTAATGCGTGTGTTTCTCTCTTCATCACTACTGGAATGTAGAAATTCTTCCAATGAATCTGTTATTGATTTTACTTGTAGAAGGGTGTTGGTTCTGTAGATTTCGTTTTTTTTTTTCCTTTTTAATGGGTGGTGAAATAATAAACTATTCGGATTGAAGTTTTCCACTGGCAACACAGAAGTAACGATTTAACTTGTTTCTAATATTGTTTTACCAAAAAACTTGCCTTTATAACAGGGAATCTAAGTAAGTGGCAATAAGTAAATGCAAGTGCATTAAATTTCACAGACCAACGTTTTCTAAGCTCTACGTTTAATTACATCCTTTCATTCTTTTTAAACCGTCATCAATTTTCATTTTGAATATGGTTCCAAAATGCTTCCTTAGAGTTTAGTTTAATGGTATTACATCGGAGCCAGAAGCTGTAGAGGCGCTGATTTTTTGGTAGTTTCTTCAATAGCTTAATGCCTAACGCAGTGTGATATGATGTCATTTTCCACATTAATGAAGAATGGTTAACTTTTGAATACGAATGGCGTAAGCAAAACAAGGAGGTTTTGCTTTGCGAGCAATATTTCTTTCATCATAATGAGGTGTAACTAATTCCAAGCGAGTTGAAATGTCTTTGATAACATTAAGATAGTGGAATATCAAGCGTTTTTGAATTGCCTTCACTTTTATTTTTCCAATATTTTTTTTTTTTTTTTTTTTTTTTTTTCATTTTCTTATTCAGATTCATCTTAAGTATTTTTATTATGAAATTATTTATCTCAAATCTCGACAATAAAATCCGCAGCAACATCCGCAGGGCAAGAGCGGCGGATGCGGATGCTTTAATAATTGTGCGGATGCTCCCGTGGATGCGGATGTTACCTGCATCACTAATATAAGTATATATATACTAGTATAATATATTTATTATATATAATATAGTATATATATTAGTATATATATATATAATATATATTAATATACTATACTATATTTTAGTATAGTTATATATATAATATATATATATATATATATATATACACGGTATATATATATATGCATGTGGGTATATTTATTTGTGTGTGCGCGCACTATACCTTATTATTTTTATTTTTATTTTTTATCTTTATTTTTCATTTTTTTTTTTTTTTTTTTTTTCTCTTTTTTTTTTTTTTTTTTTTATTTTTGTTCTTTATTTTTTTATTATTTTTATCCCTATTTTTACCTTTATTTTTATTTTTAATTTTATTTTTATTTTTATCCTTACATCTTTATTCATTTATATGTATGTTTATTTGTAATTCATTTGTATTTATATTAGCTTAAATCCAATCTCCATTCAATATTATTATACATGTGTCTTTTCAGTATCCTGATGATGAGCCATGGTTTGGCTCAAAATGTTGATGTAAATATTCGAATAATAAAGCTCTATGACCTTGATTCCTGCTTTGGTCATCCTTTTCATATATAAAATAGTAAAAAAAGGTGTTTTTTATCTTTCAGTATTCAAAAGCTTCAACAGTCCTATCTGTTGGTGGCATTCGTCAACAATTTTCAACGCCAGAAAATATATTACTGTCCAAATATGGAATGGATTTTTTGCAACAGGCTCATACCAGACTAGCAATTGATGGTCAACCTCCTCCTGATTTTGGTCTGACTTTCAGTGGATATCTCACACTGGCTGATGAAAAAGGATTTGCTCAATTGCTTCAGAATTATGAGTTGCAGAAGTTAGTTTATTATTATTATTATTATTATTATTATTATTATTATTATTATTATTATTATTATTATTATTATTATTATTATTATTATTATTATTATTATTATTATTATTTTAATGTTATTTGATTTTTGGGTATTGAAGATCTATAGAGAATTTGATAAAACAATGGTGGTTTAAAGTGTGGAAGTGAATATGCTCAATGCATGGCCTAATCGTTTCAATAGTTGAAAATACTAAAACTAACTTACGTTCAACTACCAGCCTTTCTTTCGGTATTCTGTTCTTGGTTAGTTGATATGCAGGAATGATACTCAATAGGTTGTAAAAACATGCAACAAAAGGCATTCAGGATTAGGATGATGTATGAGGTAAAGCAAACGCACACAGGCTCCAGCAGATATGAAAAAGATAAAATAATGAATTAAGGAATGCAAAGGTGCTATGTAAGCAAAATAAGCATAAATAGGCAGACAAAAATTAATTACCTGCACACAGTTTAACCAGTAAACAAAAGTTCGAGCATAAATGATGCTAAGACGTGAATCAATTATAGATGAAAGTAAGAAGCGAAAATGTATGATCTTATGGTTTTATTTTTTTTTCTTTTATTATTCGATTTTAATACAGTCAAATTTTATTTACATATATACTACTTTTGCTTTCTCCTCTTATCGTATAGAATTTATTGAGTAGTTTAAGTAATACAAGTTCATAGTTAAGTTACCAGGATTGGTTAGTTTAAAGTAGTCAGCAGGTTAGAAAAATAAGTATAAAAGTAGAATTTGTAATCTAGATTAGTAAGGTTAGTAAAGGAGAAATGTAATACTTTGGTGGGTGTTGTTAGAGATAAGTTAGTAATGTTAGTATAGTAAGGTGGATACCTTGGTAAACCTTTTTAATATTATTATAGTACGTATAAGATTTAATACAATCTTTTTAAAATAAATTCTATATATTATATATATATATATATATATATATTTTATTTAATTTAATCTTTATTATATTACATAATAAATTTTTAGTTTATTAAAGTTTATAAAATTAAATAACAAAATTAATATATATATATATATATATGATAAGTATATTTAATACAATCTTTTTAAAATAAATATATATATAGTTTTATCATAAAAAAACGCACAATATATTTTAATAGTAAATAGTAAAATTTGTTTCCCAAACAGTATTGGCACAAAATATATAAATTAGCGATATAAATGTTATATTATTTCAATTTACAAAATTGCTTTTTAGCATAAGGAAATCTGGTTCCTATTTTTGTGTCTTGTGTTTTAACAAAAGCACAATCACTGAATGAATTATTAAAGTTTGTGTTTATAAGTTTCTCACTAAACACTTCACATAGTTTAATATCTGCACTTAATAACTTAAGAAATGCATATATATTTAGTAATTGTTTTCAAGATAATAGTAAATAGCGAGTTCCTAAACAAATTAAGAGGGTTTGGGATTGGATTATGAAAGTTTCACAAAATACAAATTACCAATCTTCACACAAATGAAAGAGGGTTCTTTAATTGTTTTTACTCTATAAATCTGAGTAATATTTTCAAAAAGGGGTGTAAAGGGGCAATTCATTGACCATAGTCAAAAAGGAGATGTTCCTTTATAATTTCAATTACAGTAAGTTCCAAGGTGGTTTCTTATCAGCACAATAGGTTAGGTCCCAAGGAGATTTGCTCATTTAACACAAGAGGTCTCAACTGGGCACAAAGGGCGATAATCAAAAGAGGTCCCCACACGGTTTGGGTGAATTTAATAATTGCAATAGAGGTCCCCACACGGTCGACCTAAGATATGAAAAGGGGTTTTTACTTTAGTATGGGTTTATGGTTTAATACTTTAATTTAATATTTTCACTTTATTTGTTTCATTGTAAGAAATGTATGCAAATGTATTAAATCTTAAAATTTTACTTACCTCAGATAAACTGAGGTCAATATTTTAGGTAAAAGTGGTCAGGTGTCAATGGTGACACAATAACTTTCAGTTGAAAGTAGATACAATGTCTAAAAAGAAAGAAAAGAAAAGAAATTCTACTTACAATCCAATGTAGTTGAGGTCATAGTAAGGATATATAATTACAGAAATCAAAACACTTAAAAGTTCTCTTTTGTGTCATAATATTTGCATGGTTTAACTTTTTATAAAATAAGAAATAAAAACATGTTAAAAGGATATAAAGACGATTCCACTGTCGGGTGTAATCGTATTTAATAAACTATCTCGATGCTGAAAAAGAGAAAAAAGAAAAACGCAGAATATTAGACAATAATCCAATTAAAAAACTTAGATATTAAATTGCAATTATTATTATTATTATTATTATTTTTATTATTATTATTATTATTATTATTATTATTATTATTATTATTATTATTATTATTATTATTATTATTATTATTATATATTATTATATATTATTATTATTATTTTATTATTTTATTATTATTATATTATTATTTTTTATTTTTTTATTTATTAATTATATATATATATATATGTTATATTATTTATTATTATTAATATTATTATGAATATTATTTATTAATTATATATTATTATATATTATTTATTAAATAAAGGAGTAAAATGCTAATAATAAAATAATTATACATTTGGAGGCCTATTGCCCTATAGATCAAATTTTTCTATAGTGCATTAGCTTCTCAACAATTGGTATGTTTGCGGCTCCCAGTCATTTGGACAAAGGATAGTCGAGCATTGGAAATTGGCTGTGCCAGCACTAGCTGGGAGCTGGAGCCATAGAGTTGTAATATTTTTGGCTGGTAGCTGATGAAAAGATTTCTCTTTATTTATCACGAACAATAATAGGGTTTTCAGAGCTGGAGCTGGCCACAAGAATTGCATAATTTTTAAAAAATGAGTGGCCAGAGATAGAGGGTTTTGATAGAGTTTAAATCTGGTAGAGTTGGAAGTAGGAAAGCCCTGAGAGCTGAGTATTTGTTTTTAAAATGTGAATCAGAAGACGGTTCTTTACTTGGAAAAATAGAGGTGATTGGCTTTTTAAGTATATGTATTTCTAACACACGTTCATTCATTATCCTGGGTTTTCTATTTTTTTTACAACTTACAAGGATAATTTGACTCCTTAACTCTAAATTTCCATTTGATCACTAATCAAAGTCGATCAAGTCACATAAAATATTACTTTAGTTTTTGCCACAAACAATAAGAACGTTTTTTTTTTTATTGAAGTTTCACATATTTATTTTCAAGTTTTCTTTTTATTTAGTTGATCAGCAATGATTTGTTTTATCATGATATTAAAAAATTCTAAATAAAGCAGAAACTAGAACCAAGCTAGCTTAAAAATTCTTTGAAAACATTAAAAAAAATTTTAAAATTAATGTTATTCACATTATTTGCCCGCTGAATAAATTTGACATATGGCCTTTGGGAAATCCCTGTACATTGAGTTTCCTAGAGCAAGTTTTATATTATGCAGAAAAATTTTTTTATTTACTTAGTCATTAATCTGGATGGGAATTTAAACATTTGTTGGATCACTATTGGTTTATATATCACAAAAGCATTAAGCAGTAGCTGGTTAATTTGTGATTTGGAAGGAACTAATGAGGTTTTCATTTGCACAATGCTTATTTTGTATTTTTTGTTAAAGATATATTTGAAAGATTATTATATTTTCTTATAGTAAGCATAAATTTATAGTTTTGACGTGAACATTTCTGTGCATATTTATTATTGGAGAAGATGTTAGTTCGCTGTCTGAAGTGTGATGAAAGTATGCCTCCATTGCATAGAACCCACAGGGTGTATCTTTGTACGTTTGGCTGCTACATCTTGTTCCACTCTGTTACCCTCTGTTCAATCCTATTTGTAGTCATTTTCACCTCAAGGAGTAGTATTTCTAGCTTGCTCTTGAAATGACATGAGATCAGTGTGGGCAAACGCTACTTTTTTAAAAGTATGCAGCGGAAGAGCAATTAGCAATAAATCACCCGGAAACATAAAACGCCCAGTTAGCCATAGCAAGTATTGTACCACCACAGGGTAAAATTTATACCAATAGATATCATTTTTTCAAATAATATTTGTAGTGGTGAATAAATTTTACATAATAGGAACGCACCATTGTCAACATTGCCTATTTTCATTAATTTGTATATTCTTGAAATTAACTATTACCTAACACCTACAAAGTTTTTTAAAATGTTTACATTATATATAATATTATATATTATATATATATTATATATAATACATATATATATATAGATATATAATATTATATAATATATATTATATTTAATATATATACGGTATATATATATATATATATACGTATTATTACTATATTAATAATATATATATATAATATATATATTATATATATATATATAATATAGATATATATATAATATATATATATATATTATATATATATTATTAATATATATATAATATATTTATATTTTTATTATTTTTTATAAATTAAATTTTATTAGGGGGGGTTATATATATATAATATATATAATATAATATATATAATATACTATATTATAATATTATTTATATATATATATTATATATTATATATATATATATATTATATATTATATTATAATATAAATATATAATATTGTAAAAGTTAGTATTCATAAGTGACGCAACCCACACTGAAAATTCAGCCATTCAACACACTCAAGATGTGGAATGCTTACCAACTAACAAGGGCTCCTCTGTTGAATCCGTGAACACTGGAGTTATTTTTCTATACTCCTGATGGAGATGGAATCCCGTATCGAATTTCTTCCCTTATTTAATTCTCCTTGAAAATGTCACGCACTCTGCTGAGTATAGTTATTCAGGAATTTATTAGAAGGGGGGTCTTTCCTTTTGGAACCGCATCTATTTCAAGATGGACGTTGACAGCTCACCTCTTTTATGAACCTTTCTATGACTTATTATTTTTTGTATTTAAAAAACTTACAGGGGCCACACTCTTAAAATTAACAAAGACAAATATTTTTTTTTATTAAACAAAATTTCTCAATGTACCGATATTCAGACTTTTATAGCATTGAATTTCATTACTTATTATATCTTTACTTAATGAATTCCTATAATACTAATCAAAGTTTTAATCAGCTAAATAAGCTTTTAATATCTAAAGTTATTATTTTAATCATAAGTAAATAATAATTAATACAGCTTAAATCAGATTGATTTAAAAAGCTAATAGATGTAGCATATAATCCATTATTAAGTTCAGTTGGCGAAAATAATAATAATAATAATAATAATACTTTTGATAGCTTCCCATTTGATTATTTGAACATATACGATGATGGTAGTTGTTGAATTTACTTGTCATTATAGCTATTAGTGTAAGGCAAGAAATCTTTTTTATGATATCATTATGAAAATTTTAGACAAGATAATAAAGTTGGTAAATTTCGGGGTATTTAAACTACGGTACTCTCTCAATATCGTAAACAATCTAAAAGTTAACAAAGATATGGTGGTGAATTTTTAAACTTATACCTTTTCCTTAGTTAGACCATTGATTTAAGTCACAATGACAAAAAGTATAACAATTTGGGCATAAGGATCATATGGAACTAGTAGCCCGTACAATTCTATGCGCTACCATGAAGCTGCGATCTTGTTTGCGTTTTAGGGTATTAATTATACAATCTCATGGGTTGATAAGGACGGGTGAGCTCACCTGAGAATTCTGGTTCTCAGTGACTGATGGACCAATAGTCTCCTTTTTTTTTTTTTTTTATTTTTTTTGTTATATAATCTTAATAAAAAACTTACTGTCATTCTCGTCCGTGCAAATATTGATTTCTCTCCCTTGCTGCTTCTATGAAAAGAATTGCCCAATCTAGAACTCTGTAACAGTGGAAAGTAAAAAATTCTCAAAATTCAACTAGTACTCCGTATACCTCGAGATTTTAAAACATAGCTTGTCTTAAACTATTGGCATGCAAATCTTTCAAAATCATATTACATATTATATCCTATCTCTCAAGGTCTCATTACTGAAATTTATTTCTCTCCTACAAGGTAAGTATTTATTATTCTTGTTTTTTTTACTTTAATTAAAAAAAGAAATCCTAACCCTATATGAGCGGTCCTATTCTTTGATAACAAAGATTCCGACTCTTCTCTTTCTTAAGGATTTCTATTTCATTCGTTAATATTCTCCCTCTCTCTTGACATCTAAAAGTGAGGATGTTCAACTGATTGTCTTACAAATTAATTTTTCTAAGATTTGCACCTTACTATTGTTCCTCTTTTTTTTTTTCAGATTTATGAGTTATGGCCCCGAAATTTATTTACATTATTTTTATTAACTTGAATACGTTCATCCGACTCGATTCTAAATTTCTGTCGAGAAAAAAGTTGAGTACGCTTACAAATTCCCTATTCATCACGCGAAATGGATTTCTTTTTAACTTTGTTCCTAGGAAATAAAAATGTTCTCCTTTCCAACAATATAATAACCAGCCATTCCTTTTCCATCTATATTATCATCCTCTTTCAGGATGCAAACAAATCAAACAACTGCAAAATTAAAACTGGGCCTTTTACTCACAACCTTCTTAGGTTGAACTTTTTTTTTTTTTAAATAAAAAACAAAATAAAAAATGTACTTTGTTTGTTAAAATCCTTATATATTTTATCTATTTTCAATGAGGGTTCTTCTGGATAAAAGATTATCTACTTTCATTGAAATATTGGCCGATTCGCCTTCTCACCTCCTCAAAAGTTACATCTCCATCAAATGCAGACAGGAATCCATGCATTTGGAGAACAAAGCTCTCCATTCGGGCATTCCACCTGTCTTGCAACCCTCGATCTACCATGGCCACTGATCCAGTGAGAGGCCTCGATGGTGTCCTGTCTTCCGGAACCGTCTCCGATTGCTGATAAGGGGCAGGTCGGCGGCGTCGTCGAGCCGATCTACTCCGTGGCCTCACAACTATCTCAACTCCCCGAGCTATCTCGGGCTCAACATCCCCGAATCTTATGGGGGAGATGTTTCGAGTTCTAGGGGCTCCCGAAGTTCCCGCCGATGGTTCTTCCGATCGGGTCTCTGTATCCCCGAACCGGATTGGGGAATGAGCTCGGGCCCGAGGAGCTCCAGAAGCTCCCACGGATGTTTCCCGAGTCTCAGTTTCCACCACAGGAATCTGTAGCCCCGATGGTCCGGGCGTTGGTTTGATCTTCTTCTTCTTCTGAAAAGTGTGCAATTTTCGATTTGATTGTTCGGAATGATGGACGTAAGGTTATAGAAAAAGGAATACAAGAGTTGCTTAAAGCCAGCATTGCAATAAAAGATGAAAAGGAAGCAAATTTCAAGGGTAAAGAATATGTTGTTCATACCTCTCTTCAGAAACATTACACTAGACCCCAAAGTATTGCAGCTTATTTGAGAAAATCCTCAACACAGCCATCAACATCACAAGAAGACATTAACAGAGTTCTTCGCTCTAGTCAGCCTGTATTCGATTTCAAAACCGTGTTTTTTTTTTGCACTAAAATTATTGGTAGGGAATTTCATGAAAAACAGAAAAAACTAGCTATTTCCCTATGTGAAGTTGTTTACTCAGTACAAACTGGAGTTATGAAAGAATCTATATTAAAACATGCAGGCATTATGATTCGACCGTCGTAGAGTGTGCTGACTCAGTGGAAACCAGAAGGGAGGCGAAATACTAAGGGACCAGAAGAGAGAGAGAGATTGGAAAGAAGAAGGATAGTCAGAGGCGATTTATTGAAGAGATGAAGTCGAATCTGGAATTCTACTGAAGATTTGATTGGAATATTTTAAGAGAAAGAGAAAGAAGAAAGAAAAAGCGTTTGATTCATTCATAGTGGCTAGAAATTTCAAGGAAAAAAGAAACGATTTGATTTTGGATTTTTAAAAATGTAAAAATTTTAAACATGTTAAATTATTTTTTTTTTCATTTAGTAATCTGGGTTCGAGTCACATTGTCTAATTGTGAAATTCATTTCTTTGGCTATTTTGGATAATTAATTATAAATACAAAAATATATAACATTAAAGAATAAATTTTTAAAATACTAAATTGAAAGAAGAAGAAGTGGAGCTGCGTTTCCCAAGTCTATCTTCGAGTCATATGTAGTAAATTTTCCAAATTCTCTTCCACCAATCGGTAGCAAGGGGCTGGAAACCCCTCCTATCACATTATAGCTTTCCGCTGATGGTTCGTGATAATTCTGTTTTTAACATTAAACCCTAGATAGTGAAATAACATATGTGTATGATCTCTATGAATGAATATGGTGTTAATCGTATATTTTTATATGGTGAATGTGTAAAGAATTTTAATATATAGTGAATTATATATAACAAACATACTTATAGTAATAACAGTTATTTTGGTGATATGATTGATAATTAATAATAATACAAGTATATAAATGCTATAAATGAAGAATTTTTCACTCGTGATATGATAAAATAATATTAATTCTATTAGTGAAATATTTGTGTAGGCCATAAACACATATTATTATTAAACATTAGTGCACTGCATCCTTCAGTAAGTGGAAAATATTAATATTAAAATATTAGTTAAATTTAAAGGATACAATAAATAGTGAAATATATTGTTTAGCAATTTAATAATAATATTAATAATGCTAATAATAATAAGGTATGTGGATAGGTAATAGATATATGTCGTTGTCCATACCTCTTGTCAAAAACATTACACTAGACCCTGAAGTATTGCAGCTTATTTGACAAAATTTTCGAAACAACCATCAACATCACAAGAAGACCTTAACAGAGTTCTTCACTCGAGTCAGCCTGTATTCGATTTCAAAACCAAGTGTTTTTTTCTGCACTAAAATTATTGATAGGAAATTTCATGAAAAACATAAAAAAACTAGTTATTTCCCAACGTGAAGTTGTTTACTCAGTACGAGCTGAAGTTATGAAATAATCTGTATTAAAATATGCAGGCATTCAAGAATACAAATGGGCTGAAGAAGTAACAACTCGGATTGGTACTGCCAATTTGGTGGCATCTGATGCCATCTACCATGATAGCTGTTGCTAGCAGTTCTTCTCCACCAGAAAGCCATTAAGTACAAAAAGAGGGCGCCCAGTCGATGATAGTGTGTTGAGTGCAACGGAAGAGATCCACACTTTTCTCAATGAAAACGAGGATTGTCAGTATTCTTTAGATAAGATTATGGGAGCGATCTCTGGAGAAAAACCGACACATAGAGCCGTAAAGAACAAGCTGAAAGAAAGGTATGGGGACCATCTAATCATCACTCAATTGCACAGCAGACAACTATGATATGTTTTCGAGATGTTTGTGAAATAATACTGACCGAATCATGGTACACATCCAGATGTGATGATGAAGAAAAAGAACACATAAGAATTGTTGAAACTGCTGATGCCATAATATTGAAAGATAAACAGTCACAGGCATACAAAATAAAGAGCTACCCTGCAAGCGATGGTTTCCTCACTGAGGTGGAGCAGATGGTCCGAGAAACACTCCTAGCTTTTATGGACGCACTGGTTTTTAAAAAGAAGGGGATAAACGGATTTGAAAGAAAAAGTCCGTTTCCATTTCTCATGCAATCATCGAAGCTGTCCGTCCTCGCTCTTTTCTTTCTCCAATCCTTCATAGTATTGCGTTGTTCATTCACAGGAAGTATGGTTCCAGGAGCTTGATAAATCTGCTGGCAAATTTAGGGTTCAGTGCATCTTACAATAGTGCCCAGATGTTAGAGTTATCAGCCATCCACCACCCTCAACAACCCATACCGTCTGGTATATTCTGCCAGTACATTTTTGACAACGCAGATTTTAATGTTGCCACAATTGATGGGTTGAAAACATTCCACAGTTTAGGAGGAATTAAATGCCTCACTCCAGCGCGAGATCTTCCCCCTCAAAAGATGATAGAAAAGATTAAATCTGTACCCTCTGCCGAAACAATGGGAAGGTTAGGGGTACTTCCGTTACAGACTTTTGAAAATGTTGGTAGGAACGGCCTGAAAACTATCACAATCAAGGACATTAGCAACCTTCACGTCCTTCCAGATGTTCCTGTGCCCAGCCTTTTTGATGTGCTTTGGATGACTGGAAAGTGGCTTGGGATTCCAGACATTGCAGAGTGGAAGGGCTGTATGCGTAGTCTCTGTGAGAAAGGTAGTCCTAAAAGGAGTGCTATATTGCCTTTACCATTTATAAATGCACCTCCAAGTGACTACAACACAATCTATACAGCTCTCAAGTATGCCGCACAAGAGTGTCAGAAGCATGAGATAACGACTTGCTTCGTCACTTTTGATCAGCCACTCTACATTAAAGCTAGAGAAATTGTGGCTTCATGTCCAAATGACCCTTTGTTGAGTTTAGTAGTTGTTAGACTAGGTGGCTTTCACACACTTATGTTCTACTTGGGATGTATTGGACACATAATGGCAGGCAGTGGTCTTAAGGAGGCATTGTGCACCATATTTGCAGCTAACTCTGTTGACAAAATGATGACTGGGCATGCATTTAGCAGAGCTGTGCGAGGGCACCTGCTCGTTCAGACTGTTTTAGCCCAAATTATTCTAAAAAGTTTTGAAGTTTCAAATGAAGTCAAGGCTGAAATCACTAAAGTATTGAGATTATAAAAATTAAGACATTGACACAATGATTGTACTCAATGAGAAGTGCTCCACTGCTTCAATCCAAGAAAAATTGAATGATAAACTTTGACTCAATTAAAAAGAAATGGACCAATGCTATTTTATGAGTGCAGTATTTGACAGGGTTCATATTATGAAAATATCATGCAGTGAGCTCAGGATGATTGGGGAGTTCACCTTCACTGGTTATGAGATTGCAACTTGCTGTTCAAGAAGTGAATAGTAACATAGTAGAAATATGTTCACAGGTATTACAGAATATGAGGGCTCTTCAATGCACCTATCCATTTGGGTTTGAGACTTTTGCCAAGAACGGAAACTTTACAGTATCCAGATCAGACGACCCTGGGTGTGGGGTCTGGTCTGATATGACGAAAGAACAGACTCTTATGCGTTCTAAGAAAGAGATCTGGTGGGCTAATAAGGGGAAGGGGGATTACAGATTCTGTGCTGGCTAAGTGGGTTGGTGGGGCAGCAATAAGTACTTCCATTTGCTCTTCATTGGAGGATTTTGCAGGGTTGCAATTTTCAACTGGAGAAAAGCATGTAGACTATCATCAGTCACGACAAACCAGGGACGAATCATGAAGCGGATAGGCTGAAGTTGTCTGATTAGTTCAGTCACCATTGCCCTTTTCCAAAATTACCTTCTGTGGTATCTCTTGCAACAGGCATTGTTGGAAACAGCAATGTAAATTGTCACAAAGCGTTGAAAGTGGGGAAGGCCACTATGACAAAGGTCATTGGGCAAAACTTTGGGGATGTGAAGCAGAATCGGAAGGAGAAAGTATTATCCTTGGCTTATATGAACTGTACGGTCAAAATCAATAATGTAATGGAAGTTGTTGATCCTCTCCTCATTTTTCAGAGAATTGCCATCACCAAAAAAAGTGATGAAGACTTAAAGGATCTGTTGAGATACGAATTGGCACCTTTCCCATTATCTCTCTTCAATGAAAACGGAATGAGGAAAACAAAAACTGCCCTGTACGATTTTTTCCCAGTTGATGAATGCACTGGATTCAGGTAAGGCAATGTGATTGACGGTGCTTCTTCTACAATCGTGTTAAGTGGAATGTTTGGGTATTTTTTAAATGATATGCAAGTAGTAATATTAGTTATGTTTTAAAAAATCACTATAGGTAAGCAAGATGATAAACTGTTATGTAATTTTCGTAAGGATAACAAGAAAGAAAAGAACAGGTGCTAGAAGTTAAGCACTAAACAGGCTGAAAAACGAGAGTGGCATTTACAACTATGTTGGATCATAAAATTTTTGATGAGACTATAAAGGTGACAGTTAGCACAACACTTCATCCTTCAAAAAACAATAATATATAAAATTAATCATTATGTATTCAAAAAAATGTCATGTGAACGCCTGAAACAAGAACAGCTGGTGGAGATGCTGACACAAGTATTGTGTTATGCAGAATCGAAAAATCTACTAAATATAACACGGTAATCATAGGAGAAGACATAGATTTACTTGTCATATTGATCGCATTGGCTCCATCGGAAACCGAGATATATTTTGTCAAACCAGGGAGAGGAAAAGTTGAAACAAAAACATACTCATCCTTGGAGTTATAGAAACTAGAAAGAATTTCACCAAAGCATTCTTTTTATACACGCATTTAGTGGGTGCGACACCACCTCTTCTGTGTATAAAAAGGGCAAAGTACAGTTGGTCAAACTGTTTGAGAAAATTGAAAGACATAAGGCCATTGCCAATGTGTTTTACAATGCCTCATCTACGCCAGATGAAATATCACGAGCTGGAGAACAAATGTTCTTGGCACTGTACAAAGCTCGTGAATCTAATTTGAACAGCCATAGATATTCTGCATTCTTGAAATCGTCAAACAACGTGAAGCCTGATCTTGTTTCACTGCCACCCACAAAAGACTCAGCTCAGCAGCATGCTTATAGAGTATTTTTACAAGTGCAGCAGTGGCTGGGCAACCTCCTGCCACCAGAAGACTGGGGGTGGATTCGAGGTAACGACGGAGCACTGGAACCCCTACAGACCATGGACTCAGCGGCTCCTGACTGTATATTGAACAACATATTTTGCAAATGTGCAACTGGTTGTGGGGGAAGGTGCGGATGTCGAAAGGCTGGTATAAAATGCACTTTGGTCTGCAGCAACTGCCAAGGAACTTGTACAAATGGAATTCCCCATAGGATGAGGAGCTCGAGGAGGACATCTTCGATGAAGAACATGAAATTTGTATAAAAGTGAGTTAGATTGTAACACGATAAATCAATGTATATGTAAATGGATAAATAATATATATTATAATAATTTATTATAGTAACCTCTGTAAGATATGCCTTTAGTTGTAGTAAGTATTGTTCACCAACCCTAATTTGTACAACTTTTATTATTCTATAACATTATATATATATGATGTGATGATGAAATTGAAAATATAAAATGTGGGAAAATTTGTTTATTTCATAGCCTTGTATATAAAAATGTAAGAATTATTCTACAAAAAAGAAAACAAATCTTCTGTATAACAATTTTTGTCTTCTGTAATTTCGTATATGGCATGTTTTTTGCTAGGACTAATAGTTTCTGAAATAATTGCTTTAAATCATGAAAAACAATTTTTTACAAAAATCGCTGATTTGCATGCTTTGTATCTTCGGAAGTATTCATTCTACAAAGAAAAAGAATAGGACATTTTTTTTAGAATTTACTCTAATTTTGTATACGATCCTGTTTTGTTAAACCCTCAATTTTTTGAGATATTGAGGAAACGTGAAAAAAAGGAACCCTTAAATGGGTCTCCCACCCCTCGCAAACCCCTACCCTCGGGAACTTTTGGTATATTTCACTGTAGACTACTACGAACAAGTGAGCCAAGTTTCAAAACTCCGGTATTTTTTTACTCAAATAATCTAGTTTGACTGGGCTATCAACCTATGGTATTCGTTTAGTTAAAAAAAGTATATATATATATATATATATATATATATATTATTATATTATATATTATTTTTAAATATATTTGTAATAGGTTTTATATAATATATATTATATAATTATATTTATATATATATTATATAACATCGTACTAATTATTATTTTTTGCATTTGTGTAAAATATTTTTTTAATATGATTTGCATGATTCGAACACATTCTTTAAATAAGACATGGCAACCTGTATGATGGGAATATTATAAAATCAATTATCATTTCTAAAATATCGATATCTGATAGGGTTACCCTAAACCTGACCATTACCTAATTTATAAAACAAATGCTTTTTTTTAACAAAAAATTCGAACGCAAAAGCAAACGCCTCACACTGTTCATAGCTTAGCTTAATTAAAATTGTATTGCAAAGGTGTCACAAATTTTAAAAAAAAATTATCAAAATAAAAAGTATCATTGCCTGATATATATATATATATATAATATATAATATATATATATATAATATATATATTATATAAATATAAAAAATATTTGTGGATATATATATATATATATATATATATATTTGTTAAAATTTAAACTTTTAACGCAATAGATTTAATTAGGGAGGTACCTGCAAAGTTTGCTATAAGAAAATAAGTTTTAATTACAATCACTGCACAAAATAGGTAATTCCGTACAATCATTAATAATTATATAAATAATAAAAATATGTATAGGAAGTAATAATAAAAGTTAGCCATCATCTTTGGAGCTGTTATGCGACTTCCCATGCTTTGCAACCTTTAAGATGGTGATGGACAGAGATTCATAGGAAAGTGACCCTGAATTAGTCTATTGGCGTACTGTATCGAAAAGAATAAAAAGTTAATTGATTGCGAATTAGGCGAATTAGATTACTCTTGAGCAAAGAAAACGAAGAACTACTCACACCATTATTTAAAGAATGATGCTTTTTGATCGAAGCATGAAGCATCCTTGGTGTTGAAAGATTTTTTGTCTCATCGGGGATGTTTAGAGGCGAGTAACCTCCCTTCCTCCGCTCTTGAGTAAAGTAGTAGGCAAGTTTGTTGTTTCGGAAAGTCCGATTGACATTTGAAGCTGTCCATCCTATCTTAGAGATGGACAGCTATTACCTATGGCGTATTAAACTTACATAAATGGAACAGTAATTAGACAGTTGAAAATTTATTAGGAAGGCCATGATTTGTACTAAGTTTAACTATTATAAACGTCGTATAAAGGCTTAATAAAATTTTAACCTAGGTAATATTGATTCCGAATAGACAGGGAACAAATAGGTTTCCTATGTTGCAAAGAAAGCATTCGTCCTAAGCTATTAATTTTATGGGCAGAATAAAGATTCTAAAAAATGACTCGAACGTATTCGATTTGAACTATTGAGTTATTCTTGGGTAGAACTGACATGTTCTTAAAATGACCCGAATACTTTCTAGAATTTGTCAATTAAGACGCATTCTAATATTTAAGATAAATAAAGAAAATGTCTATATAAGACAATTCTTAATTAGATTTGAATGCACTCGATATAGGTAAGTGAAGCCTGAAATTTCATGTAAGAAAGCACGACTAATAAAAATTAGACGAAATGAAGCCCAATCGAATGCATTTGGAATTTGTCACTAAAGACACATTCCTAATTGAAATTTGATTTAAATAGACTTGTAAAGTTATACCTTGATATTAAGGAAGTTCACAAAATACTTACAAGATCTGGAGAATTTAAGAAACAAACCTAGGCATCCACGATGATAGCTGATAGATCCTTAAGATTGCAGTTACTTGAGAACTGCTGCAATAACTATTTATGTTTTCGTCCATGCTAATGAAGGAGGACTTTTCAACATCAAAGTGTTTTGCTGTGGCTTAGAATCAAATCTAGAAGAATTTAATGAGAGG
>JABUQX010069397.1:22500-27500 GCA_015478945.1 Trachelipus rathkii
AGAAATAATAAAAAATGTAAATTTGTATATATATATATATATATATATATATATTATATAATATATATATATATATATATATATATAATATATATATATATTATATTATAATTATTATATATTATATATATTTTATACCTAATATATATATATATATATATATATATATATATATATATATATATATATATATATAACGTTACGTACTTTCAAATCTTTGGACTCCTTCAAAGATAAAGAAGATTTACATGCAAAGTTAAATTTTGACCTTAACGCAATATTGTATACCGAATACAATGTTTTTTTTCCAATACTAACTTTTGATATTGTTTAAACGGTAATAATTTATTTCCGTCACCATTGTATTCATTAAAACACAAAATATAAATTATTAGTAAATAATTCACAACTTAAAATTCATAACTCTACAAAAAACATACGTTTCAAATGAAATATGACGCATAAAAATTTTCGTTTCTCAGCCAACCTGAGAGAAAGCCAGTCGGCTTATTTTGAAATGTAATAAAAGACAATGTTTCTATAGACAATAAAAGACTATGTTCTCATAGACACATATAAGAACGAACACCGATAACTTGTGATATTGGATAAACGGTAATAAATTATTTCCGTCACCAATGTATTCATTAATACACAAAAGATAAATTATTAGTAAAAATTATTATTATTATTATTCTTAAATATTGCACAACTTTACACAATCAACATGGGAGATGTCTCAGGTTTGTCGTTGTACATTATATTCTTAGTTCAGGTTATGTTATGTTAGCTTTATTAATTTAAAACTTTGTTACGTTAGCATATATTCGATGGTTAGTATATAAAGAACTTATTTTTGTGTTATGCTTAGCCGAAATGATACTCTAAATATGACATGAATCAATAGATCAATAGATCAAAAGGTCATGGTGGGAGGGGTGGGGAGGGGTTTATTGGTTTTGGATTTACTGATTTACTGATTTAAAAATCAGTAAACTATTACAATTTACTATGATATTTTATTCAAAGAACTTATTTTTATGTTATGTTTGGATAAAACTTTGTTATGTTTACCGTTATTCGTTGGTCTGTATGATAATTAGACAAGGTTGTGATAAATTTTTGTTAAATATTTATTGTGTCAATGTACCCAAATTAACGTTAATGATGTTAGAAAGATATGCCTTGGAAAAGTATGAATAGTTCATTATGATGCTATTGTGTACTTTATTAATGTGAAAAACATTGTTATGGTAGCATATATTCGCTGGTTAGTATATAAAGAACTCATTTTTGTGTTATGTTTATCCAAAATGATACTGGAAATGCGACGTAAATCAATAGTGTTAATGTAAAATTAACATTGATATGTTAGAGATATGATTGAAAAAGTGTGAATAGGTTAGGTTTTGTACGCTGTGTTAGGTACTTTACTGTTGTTAAGTATGGAACTTTGTTGATGTTAGTAGTTTACTCGTGCATAATGTTCTGTTAGGTTTTTTATTGTTACATTATATTCTTAGTTTCTGGTAATGCGCTATGTTAGTTTTATTAATGTGAAAACAATGTTACGTTAGCATATATTCGTTGGTTCGTATATAAAGAACTTATTTTTGTACTATGTTTATCCGAAATGATACTCGATATGTGACCTGAATCATTAGATCAATACATCAAAAGGTCATGGACGGGATGGGTAGGGAGGGGACGGGTGGTTTGATTTACTGATTTAAATTCGGTAAACTATTACACTTTACTATGATATTTTATTCAAAGAACTTATTTTTATGTTATGTTTGGATAAAACTTTGTTATGTTTGCAATTATTTGTTGGGGATTATGATATTTAGGTAAGGTTATGATAAATTTTTGTTAAATATTACTATGATAATGCAAAAAACTTTGTTACGTTAGCGTATATTCGTTGGTCTGTATGATAATAGGACAAAGCATATGATACATTTTTGCTAAATGTTACTGTGTCAATGTAAGATTAACGTTAATATGTTAGAGATATGCTTGAAAAAAGTATGAATAGGTTACGTTTTGCATGCAATGTTAGTTACTTTACTGGTGTTAAGTGTGGAACTTTGTTACGTTAGAGTATATTCGTTGATCAAGTATGATAATTAAACTAATGTTGTGATACATTTTTTGTTAAATATTACCATGTTAATATAAATTAACATTATGTTAGAGATTGATTGGACAAAGTATGATAGGTTTAACCGTCTTTGTAATGCTATGTAGTTTACTTTAACTATTATTAAAGTGGTGGGACTGTTGTCTAATTTTAACGTTTTAATTAGTGTATTTGGGGTGTTAGGTTTTGTTAGTTTGTACATTATATTCTAGACCTGAAATGATGTTATGTCTGCTTTACTAAATGTGAAAACTTTGTTTACGTTAGCATATATTCCGGTGATCAGTGTATAAAGAATTTGTTTTTTTATGTTATGTTTTATCCAAAAGATACTCGAAAGTGACTTGAATCATAGATCAAATAGATCGATAGATTCAGAAGGGAGCGTTGGGATGGTATGGGAGAAGTAGGGTGGATGGTTTGAATTTACTGATTTACTGATTAGGGTATGTAAAACATTACAATTTTACTAAATAATATGACTTGAATCAATAGATCAATAGATCAATAGATCAATAGATCAATAGATCAATAGATCACGGATGGACAGGAGGGTGGTTGGATGGTGGTTTGATTTATTGATTTACTGATTTACTGCTTTAGGGTATGTAAAACATGACAATTTTAGTAAAAAATATGACTTGAATCAATAGATCAATAGATCAATAGATCACGTATGGACAGGAGGGTGGTTGGATGGTGGTTTGATTTACTGATTTACTGATTTAGGGTATGTAAAACATGACAATTTTAGTAAAAAATATGACTTGAATCAATAGATCAATAGATCAATAGATCCCGGAAGGGGTGAATGGAGGGCAGTTTGATTTACTGATTTACTGCTTTTAGGGTATGTAAAACGCTACAATTTTAGTAAAAATATGACATGAATCAATAGATCAATAGATCACAGAAGGGGTGATGAGGGCTGTTTGATTTACTGATTTACTGCTTTAGGGTATGTAAAAACGTAAATTTGTAAGTTAAAACAAAAAGAATAAGAAATTTTTATTTATTTATTTATTTATTTATTTATTATTCATTTATTTTTTCCTTGATGGTTCTGAAACCGCATTATTTTCGAAATCTACAGGCCCATAACATATACCTCAAAGACACCGATTAATTGTAATCATTTACAACAAATATTTAATATTCGGCACCGCCCGGAGCCGCATTGGCTCGCAGCTGGTAACTCTTACTCCTCTGAGTCAGACTCCTTCTCCATTCTTTCCCTCCTTATTCTTCCTTCATCATTCCTCTTTCGACCTCTGTGCTTTTTTTTCAGTCGGGACCCCCTCAATGGGGGTCCTAGACACCCTATACGGACTTATAACCATCATATTCGAGATCCATAGGGTTCGATAATATATATAAGACCAAACATTGTCGTAATATGAATGTTTCATAACTCAGCACCGCTCCGCTCCAGCACCGGTGCCGATGCCAAACTCCTCAGATTCCGATACCAACTCGTTTCTCAGAAATTTAACTTTTAATTCTCTCACCAAATTTTAGCTTTCTATGAACACTTCGATTTTTTAGGTGGCTGGGGCCCTCTTCGAGGGACCTACGGGGACGTAACATCATCTACGACGAGGTTACGTCACCATCTAACCCCCTCTAAATTTTAGTCCGATATGATAACTCTAACCCATGTAGATATATATCGGACTCAGAGGCTGAGCCGGAGCCTGAGCCTAAAAAATCGATTCCCGTCAGGAATCGATTTTTGATTCATAAACGATTTCCCTTCGAGAATCGATTATTCCTTTTTCGGCCCAAGGAGTCCGGAAACCAGTGTCGGAGTCCGTAGCCGGTGTAAGTGCGAAAAAAATGATTCCTTACAGTAATCGTTTTTCGACTCAGAAATCGCGATTCCCTTCGGGAATTGAATCTTCGGTAAATAATAATAATAAAAATAAAAAATAATAAAATAATAATAATAATAATAATAATAATAATAATAATAATAATAATAATAATAATAATAATAATAATAATAATAATAATAATAATAATAATAATAATAATAATGTGTGTGTGCGCGCGCGTGCGCGCGCTCACGCTCATCGAACACCTGTTCGATTGGGCGCCGTTAGATTTAACTCGAGCTCGGAAATGGAACGACAAAAGGGGCGAAGCGATAATATTCAGGAAAACGCTCTCTGAGGAAAAGTACCCCATAATATAACATCCTGGCAACTTGAAAATCGTCGCCTGTAAAGAGCTTTAAACCACACCTACATGGAACATATATCAAGTTTCAAGACGATAGCTCTAATAGTTTTTGAGAAATCGCTGCTAGATGTCAATAGGTAACAATACTACTTGCTCGTTCTCGGGAGGGGAAAATTACGATCTTTAAGCGGAAAAAGACTCCCTTTCTTTTGCTGAGCTACCATGAACTAATATATATATATATATATATATATATATATATATATATATATATATATATATATATATATATATATATATATATATATATATATATTATTATATATATATAGTATATATATATATATACTATATATATATATATATATATATATTATATATATATATATATATAATACTATATATATATATATACTATATTACGTGGTGCCACCACTCACAGGCAGACCCCTTTTCTAAGAGGGGCAAAAAAAACAAGAAACAAAACTAAACAGATGAAAAGTAAAACCAGCCCAAACCCTTGCCTAACGTACAATTTCTTAAGGTGAAAGGAGACGTCAACCTTAAAGAGAGGAAGTTTGAATAACAGGAGGAAAAACAGAATGGAACCGCAATGAGTTCTTCAACAGAAGTGATTGGAACAAAAGGAGGCCCCAACAGCGGCTTAGCCTTGAGT
>JABUQX010069397.1:32500-35000 GCA_015478945.1 Trachelipus rathkii
ATGTATATATATGTACATGTACATGTACATGTATATATGTATATATGTATATATATATATGTATAATGTATATTATATATATATATATATATATATATATATATATATATATATATATATATATATATATATATATATATATATATATATATGTATATATATATATATATATATAAATATAATATAATATATTATATACCTAATATATATATATATAATAGAATAGATAAATAGAATAAGATAGATAGATAGATAGATAGATAGATAGATAGATTAGATTAACATAGATACATAGATACATACATACTACATACATACATACATACATACATACATACATACATACATACATACATACATACATACATACATACATACATTACATGCTTTAAAACAGAATTCCTATTGCCACGTTATATGAAAATGATATCTCAGAATTTTTTTCAAAAACAGTTGTTTTTAAATAATTAGCTTCAAAGAAAGTCCACTTTAACGAGTCCCTTATATCCGATTTTAACAAATTTTAAAATTTGAAGATAAGCTCTCAACTCACTCTGAGTGGGAGGGCAAAGCGCAACTGGTAAGCCCGTTCTTGCAAACGTTTTTGATAATATGGGTTTGCCCTCAGTAAACTATTAACGGATTGATTTTCCTGTCGATATTCGTCATATGACATCTAATGGCCTCATGGAAATTCTATTTTTGTAATTTTGACAGAGGATTTTTTGGTTGAAAACTTTTAAAAACGGAGTGTCCAATTTTTCAATCGCTTTTCTGCATATTCCAATTGGGTCCCGTTGTCTGTCAATCATATTGGCTTCTTTATCTTTGCCATAGCAAGATAATACAAAGAAAGAATTTTCTGAAACCAAGTAAACGTCCTGCTCCAACCAGATCCCGTTAGATAGTGTTATTTTATTATAAGTCTTAGATCACAAAAATCATTTATAGCTTTTAGTATCATAATTATTCTCGCTATGTTTACTAAGATTTTTCTTGCAAAAAGCAGTAAAGTGTAAACCACACTGTCATGAGGGGGTTTGGTGTTTCCGGAGGATTATAAGACCGATCTTTGTTGTATGGCTGAGTTTTTTCATAGTAAGTTTTTACATAATTTGATGCGTTATCTGTAATTATGATAATTACTTGCCTCTTATTAGAATTTCGAATTCTTTGAAGACATCAAGACACAAAAATTGTTGGGATATATTACGTGAACTTTTGCTATTTGGGTTTCTCTACTGGTAATGTTTTTTGCAACTGTTGTATTTTGAATGCATATTCTATATTAAATATAATAATTATTAATTTTATTACTGGATATATATATATATATATAGTATATATATATATATATATATATATTATATATAATATATAATATATATACCTATATATAATATATACATTCATATAAACGAGAATATATATATATATATATATATATATATATATATATATATTTTTTATTATAATATATATTATATATTATATACCTATATATTTATATATAATATATATATATATATATATACATATATATATATATATATTATATATATATATATAGTATATAATATATATAATTATATAATATATATATTATATATATATAGTTGTAATAAAAGCTAATAACAGGGGCTAACAGGCTTTTAGTTTTTTTCTGTTTGACTATGATCCGATCTGTTCTATATATTGTTTGCGCCGAACTCAAAAAAACATATTTTTGTAATATTACGTTCAATTTTTGCTGCTATTTCAATAAAGATTTAAAAAAAAGTGCAAAAAAAATTATTTTTTTGGTTAACATCAGTGGTAACGGTTGATAAATATAAGTAATAAGTACTTAAGCCTAATAATAGGTTTGTACTTTCCCTCCAATTTTAATGTTCTTGGATAATTTCATATTGATAGGACAAATAATAATTGAAAAATTTTTTTTAAAATGTTTTCACGTAAAAATAGCGGCAAAACTGGACCGTGATAGGCATAAACTAATATGAATGATTTGCATTCAAGCGCAATAAAAGTTAATAAGAAATACATCTCATATTGTCAGTAAAATAATGTTGGGTTGGTGGATATACTCTGTTTATTACCGATCTCCTTCTTCTGCTCCTGCTTCACCACACAAATTATATTTCGATTCTGTGCTCCGGCTCCGGCTCCGGCTCCGGCTCCGGCTCCGGCTCCGGCTCCAGCTCTACTCCTAAACAAATTTCATTTCAAGCCCTCCGTCTGTGGCCATGGTTGGTCAAAAAAAGATGGAGATTGTGTATGAAAGCGTGTCGCACGAACCCTTCTTAATGGAGGAGGTATGCGACTATGAGAGTTCAGAAGAGCAATGTCCGTTGTAAGGAGAGAGAGAGAGAGAGAGAGAGAGAGAGAGGAGAGAGAGAGAGAGAGAGAGAGGAGAGAGAGAGAGGAGAGAGAGAGAGAGAGAAGTAGCCAGAGAGAGAGAGAGAGAGAGATGAGAGAGAGAGCGTCAAGAGAAGCATCA
>JABUQX010069398.1:0-18033 GCA_015478945.1 Trachelipus rathkii
GAGAGAGATCTCTCTCTCTCTCTCTCTTCGTCTCTCTCTCTCTTCTCTCTCAGTCTCGTCTCTCTCTTCTCTCTCAACGAGTGGAGTGATGTCCTTGGATGACTAGCTGTTTATGTTTATGTTTAAGACTTTGTCGATTAAAATGTGACGGAGGACTGAATCTAATACTTTTTTGATGTCTATTGCTAAAAGGAAAGTACGTCGAGTGGTGGTGGTGGTGGTGGGGAGTTTGGTTAAGGCCCATGAGAATGTGTTGGGTTAGGATTGTGGTAGTAGAATATTTTTGTCGAAAACCATGTTGTGACTCTGATAGAGGAATAAGGGGAGAATTTCTAAGGATCATTTATTTTTAAAATACCTTGGATTTGTTGCAAGTGATAAGTTAGGTCTGTACGATGCTGGATTATTAGGTGTTTTTTTCGATTTTAATATTTGTACTATTACATGTACATGTTACCAACAAGGTGGTAAAGTGTTGGTTGATTTGCCATGAATCGTTAAATATTTTGTGCTAGGACTGTGATAGCATTGGTTCCTAGGTGTTCGAGATGAATATACGATATATGATCAGGCCTACTGCCTTTGAGTTTTTAAGGTTTTTAATAACGTCAAATACTTCTAAGAGAGTGAATGTGGGAGTCTTCTTGGTTGGTTTTCAACCTTATAAGCCGTTTAATTATTTGTCTGTTAGTAGGATTTGTGGGTTCATGACTAATTTCTGAAGAATATTGCATTAGTTTTAAAGAATATTGCATTAGTTTTTGTTGTTTTGTTTACAGATGGCTTAGTGGGTTAGTAGTGGTGACTGGTTAGTAGTGTGTGAAGTGTGGATTTTTTTTTCAATTTCTCGGAATATTTTCTTAGTGTTGATTTTGTGGTTTAGTGTTAGGGTGTATACTGTTGCCAACCCTTTTTCTGAGATCAGTTGAATAGATTGTTTATTCTATATAGTTGAGGTCTATAGTTTGGTTTAATTGGCTTTGATTCGCTTGCCTATTTTGTCTGGGGGAGTTTCTTAATTACTGAGGGTGTCAATTTCTGATGAAAAGTTGAGATTGAATTGTTTACGGTGGCCATGTGGAATGAATTACTTGGATACTTTTAATATTATTTTATTGCAATATTATGTTGCATTCTTGAAAGAGGTAAAATCGGCTTTTGAAAGGAATGTAAATCTAGTTTTATGAGGTTTGTAAAAGCTTGCCAGTTAGTTTTCTTGTAGATGATATGCTTTTTTAAAAGATGGGTATGTAGGATGTTTATGTTGAATTGTGATTAGTATTGGAATGTGATCTGAGGAGAGAGCATGAAAAGTTTGCCAGGTTGTGGTGATTTGGGTTTGGGGAGAGCAGTGGGTAACAGGGGATGCTGGGTTATGGTTATGTTGTAATGGTCGGCGAGTAGGTTGATTTCGGTTGTTTAGGATACAAAGTGAATGTATGTTCTTTATAATTGCATCACTTATTGGAGTGTGTGAGATTGTTAACCCATGCGGGGTGGCGTGCATTGAAGTCCCCGGCTATTATTAGGTTATTGTATTGTGCTAAGGGGGGACAGGACAGGTCAATAGTATGTATTTTTATTGACTTGTATTTCTATTGATTGGTAAGTGGAAATTTGGTCATTGTTCATGAGGAGTTGTGTGTGATTTGTGGTGTTTCGGAATTGGATATTTTTATGTATAAGTGTGATAAGGCTATGTTTGGGTGGATTCGTATCTTGTCATAGGGTTGTATAGTTAGGAAATTAGGGCAGATAAGTGTTTTGGGTAAAGTTGGATTCTTGAATAAGTCCCATGTGTATGGTATTTAGCTATGGTATAGTGCAATTCTTTATCTTTGTTTATTATACCGTTGATATTTAATTTAAGAAGGTTATTTGAGTTATAGGGATGGGGATATGAGTTTCTGTGTGCGAGTCTCCTTATAAGTGGCAAGACCATGTTGGAGAATATTGATTAGTGGTTTGAAGGTTGGTACATTTTAAGTGATACCAGAATTGAAAGGTGTTGCTCGCTACTGAGGTTTACCCTCGAGTGTGTGATCTATCAAATTTGACTCAGATATATGCTATGGGACAGGGATTTAATTCTATTTCTCCATCTAATAGGAGGAGCTGGGGAGCTTACACGGGACTTACGCACCCCAAGTTTAAAAATGTGGAGAAATAGTGTAAACGGATATCTTTGAGCCCAGAAGATGCTGGTGTAAGGATTCCAAGGTTTGCACTTCCCGCAGGAGGTGAGAAGATCCGTGGCCTTTTGAGGAACCAACAGACATTCTCGCCCGATCAACCTGGAATATTTTGGACATGTATCCCAGACGAGAGAACGAAGTAGTAGAACCTTCAGTCGGGCGTACGTGAAGCAGGTCCACCATCTAATATATATATATATATATATATATATATAATATATATATATATATATTTATTATATATATTATATATATATTATATTATATATATATATATATATATATATATATATATATTTACTATATATATATATACATATATTTATAATATATTATATATATATATATATATATATATATATATATATATATATATATATATATATATATATATATATATATATATATATATATATATATATATATATATATTATATATATATATATAGTACTAATATATATATATATAATTAAATATATATATATATTCATATTATATATACTATGTTATATTATATATACTATATTTATATTATATATATATATATTATTTATATATAACTATGTAAATGAGAGGATACACGGGGTTTCAAACCTATGTAGAAACTTCAATGGAAAAGTGGGTTGAACCCCGGGTTTGTATATCCAACTCCTTTGTGATGTCACAATTTATTATTGGAATCGTTTTAAACTCTATAGCTGCGTAAATTTAATAAATTTAATAGTATCAACTTAAGGTAAGAGACAAGGGAAAATTAAGTTGTGAAGAAATTATTAAGAACTGTACCTTTGATGGACAAATCACGAATGTGAAAATTGTGTCTGAATCATCTCATCAGGCCTTGTCAGCTCTTCCAAATTAGAGCATTAGAGTTTCTTCTAGGCCAGATTCCATCGTGTCATCGGAACCCAAAGAGGTTTTCTGTCTGACAAGCGTGTGCATCAGAGAGGGTGGTGATTTGATTCACAGACAGGTGTAATAAGAAGGTAAGTGTTTTAAGGTTAAGTTCTTTTAAGGAGGGATAGAATGAAATTATAATAAAGATTATGTAGGTTTATTAAG
Source organism: Trachelipus rathkii (assembly GCA_015478945.1). NCBI lineage: Eukaryota > Metazoa > Arthropoda > Malacostraca > Isopoda > Trachelipodidae > Trachelipus > Trachelipus rathkii. Next base: position 3,259 of record JABUQX010069398.1, read on the forward strand.
ACTAGGACTACTATATATTTATTAGGGCTGAGTTATAGACAGCGTCGGATATTAGCTCAGTAACCACAAAGTTATAAGTTACTTCACTAATATATAATCCTATGAAGGTACAAATTATATACAAAGTAAGATAGGTTTATCATTAGGTTGTTCTTGGAAATGGTTCGGGATATAGGCCCTATATAATTTACAAAACGAATTTATCCAATAAATTATAGTTTTAGTAAATATATTAATACCGCCTTTTACAATTCACTCTTTTTGTTAGTTTATTCTTTTAACGTTTGTCTAATACGTATACTTAACTTTTATTTCTTTGCAGGTTAAAATTGTTTATGAAGTCAACACTGTAGAATTTGTAGAATTTAAATCCGATATCTGGTAAGTTCTTTTACAGATATGGAACACTTAATTCTCAACAAGATTTTCACACTAATTAGTTTGTCGAGGATCGGTAGATTTCACACCAGATGGTGATAAACGTACGCATTTCAAATAAGTATAAAGTCAGGGTAAAAAAAAAACCTGACAAATATAATTTAAATTAGTTCTCATATCTGCATTGTTCATTTTTAGGTATATAGTTTTTAAGATTAGCATATATGATAATAATTTAATATATTTGTCATTTATAGATTTGCCTAAACACCTACCCCTTTAACTTCGAAAGTAGAAGGAGGGGTTTTCTTTTCTTTTTAGGTTTTCAAAAGGGAGCCTTTAACTCCTCAGTACGAAGTAGGATATTGCAGATACAGAAGTACAGGTCAACTGTAAGTATAATATTACTAGTTTTAGCGTTAAGCACAACATGATAATTGTTTTTATAAATCATAATTTATTTTAAGACTAATAAGTATCTTAAATAATATCTTTATATTTAAGACTAACCTGCCGTGGTTCCAAAATCCTATATGGTTTGCAACCAGGGTTGTGGAGTCGGTTCAAAAATTTTCCGACTCCGACTCCGACTCCGACTCCACCCGCTTGAAAATTACCGACTCCGACTCCGACTCCGATCTCTTGAAATATTACGACTCGACTCCGACTCCGACTCCACTTGTACAAGACTCCGACTCCGACTCCGCTCCGACTCCGGCTCCGAGGTAAGTTCTTATGAAAATTATATTTTTATATATATATATATTTATACACTCTATATAAAAATATATATATAAATATATATATATATATATATATATATATATATATATATATATATATATATATATATATATATATATATTAATGTGTTAATATCTATGTATTTTATATATATATATATATATATATATATATATATATATATATATATATATATATATTATATAATATATATTATATATATATATTATATAAAATATATATATATATATATATATTATTATATATATATTATATATATATGAGAGTATGTTGTTCCTGTGTTAATGTATAGTAGTGAGACTATGGTTTGGAAAAAGAGTATAGATCTAAAGTAAAATGGGTTCAGATGGACAATCTTAGATGCGTGTTAGGTGTGAGAAGAATTGATAAAATGAGAAATGAACGTATTAGAGAATGTGTGGTGTGGGGTAAATTAGAGAATAAATGAAAGTACGTTGAGATGGTTTCATCATGTGGAAAGGATGGATGATAGTCGGTTGGTTAGCTGATGTATAGTGGTGAGTGTGCTGGGAATCGAACGGCTGGGAGACCGAGGAAAAAGTGGATTGAGTCAGTAAAGAAATGCCTGGAAGAGAGAAATGTGAGTTTAGCAGAGGCGAGAAGAAAGGTGCATAATAGTGGTGAATGGCGGGTGATTGGGTTCGTTTGTAATAGTTTTTCCTGGCCCTGTTGTGGGTGGTCTGATTCCCGCCTGGGAATCTAATCTTCACTCTTCGGGGTCACTATTGAAGCCGGGTGCTTAGGACCGCTTCTTTAAGGTTGATTGAGAAGTTAATGTTCTTACAATTTTTATTTTCCTACTTCTATTTTACAAGCGAGGGTTGGACCCCTGTCCTAAAAAAAACAAAAACAAAGAATTAGAACAGGGTAAACCTAGTTATTACTATTCTACATATGAATCATATTCTGCAGGAAGAATTCCTACAGAATATGAAGCTTATGTGGAGTAGTAGTACAAATGATTATTAGTTTAAAAGGGGCTGTTTTATGTATATGCATACACAGGCAGGAAAAGGATTCTCCCTGGTATACATTTGCATAAAGCAGCATTGCCTAGTTATTACTATTCCACATACGAATCATATTCTGCAGGAAGAATTCCTACAGAATATGAAGCTTATGTGGAGTAGTAGTACAAATGATTATTAGTTTGAGAGAGGCTGTTTTATGTATATGCATACACAGGCAGGAAAAGGATTCTCCCTGGTATACATTTGCATAAAGCAGCATTGCCGAGTTATTACTATTCCACATATGAATCATATTCTGCAGGAAGAATTCCTACAGAATATGAAGCTTATGCGGAGTAGTAGTACAAATGATTATTAGTTTGAGAGAGGCTGTTTTATGTATATGCATACACAGGCAGGAAAAGGATCCTCCCTGGTATACATTTGCATAAAGCAGCATTACATTTGACATGAGTCTCACACAGTACAAAAGATTATTAGTTTGGGAGGAGCTGTTTCATGTATATGCATACACAGGCAGGAAAGGGATCCTCCTTGATATACATTCGCATGAAGCAGCATTACATTTGGTATGAGTCTCACACAGGCACATATACTACAAACTTTCGCATTAACAACTAAATTGATACGGTTGTGGTGTTGTAGACTTCTTGAGTGACGTAGGGGAAGAGATAGAGGAGAGAGAGAGAGAGAGAGAGAGAGAGGCGATCTATGCGACCTCTATTTACTATATTTCGCTAAGATATGTGTAAAAGTTTCTAATTCTAACATTTTTGGGCTGTTCACCTCTGCACTACTATCACCCAGCTTAGCCTCACTCCAAACTGCTATGTAACGCGCACGTCCGCTAGGGTTAGATATAGTAAATACCGATCTATGCGACCTCTATTTACTATATTTTCGCTAAGATATGTGTAAAAGTTTCTAATTCTAACATTTTTGGGCTGTTCACCTCTGCACTACTATCACCCAGTTTAGCCTCACTCCAAACTGCTATGTAACGTTTACGTCCGCTAGGGTTAGATATAGTAAATACCGATCTATGCGACCTCTATTTACTATATTTTCGCTAAGATATGTGTAAAAGTTTCTAATTCTAACATTTTTGGGCTGTTCACCTCTGCACTACTATCACCCAGCTTAGCCTCACTCCAAACTGCTATGTAACGCGCACGCCCGCTAGGGTTAGTATGTGCGGAAATAACGGCCTATCCCAGAGCTGTTATTTCCCACATTATACTTAAAGATACATGCGGCTCTTAATCTCTACCTAGTTTTCTCCTTACTCTAGCCTCTGACCCCTAAGTTTGGCTAATTGCTTGAAACGCTACTTAAGCCTACCGCGAATTTTACACTGGCATGCATGAACACTTCACTTTGTTTTCCTACTGGATTTTAGGCATTCTTTTTGATACGCTATTCAATCTAATGCGTTTTCGTTGCAACCTATTTCTAAACCTCAGCTTTAGGCTCCACCGACTAGTCTAGGTTCGCCTAACTTTGCTCTACTTTACCTAAAAATGTACTTAATAGGCTGCCCTTTTTCTAAACTCACCTTGTTTGGGTTTAATTATTTAATTAGCATTAATTTGCTTGTATTTTAATATAATGTTGTAATTTTGCTATTATTTTGTACTAATTCTCTAGAAGGAAGCTACATGCTGTTGCGATTTCAAAAGTGATAAGTCGGCGGCTTGGAGGCGTGGCTTAGTTCCACGAAACTACAACCACATCTTAAACATAGGGCGTGTTCGGCTCTACTCTGTAACTTTGTAGTTCGGCTCTGTAGTTCAGCTCTGTATAGATGTTCTTTCCACTTCCACAGAGAGTACCCTTCCACAGTACCCCCCTGCAGAGCTGAGGCCGGGGCGCTCTAATCCCGGTAGCGGAGTGGCCGGCGCAAATGACGGCCTCTGCTCGATACGTTTCTAGACGCAGGCGGCTGCAAACCAGGACGAGGGCGAGAACGAGGAGCTGGTGTTGGAGGTGCAGGAGTGTGGACGAGAGGGCGAGGGATACGAGAGGGAAGTGGAACATCTGCAGTACGACTTGTGGAAGGCCTGGCAGGAGGTGGTGGAATGGGAGGGGACGGTAGAGGGAGAGGAGAAGGAGGAAAAGGAAGAGGATCTGGGTCAAGAGGAAGGAGTGGTGGAGATGGAGAGTCAGAGGGAGATGAAGGAGGAGAAGAGTCGGGAGGAGATGAAGGAGGTGGAGAATCTGGTACAGGATAAGAAGATGATGTATCCAAAGGAATCAGAATTGGTTTTGGAAACAAGTCCGAATCTTGGACGTCAGGAGGATTCGCCTCAAAATAGGCAGGTTTGAGACGATCGATCGATATAACGTCGGTACGAGTAGGAAGCTGTACTTTGAAGAACTTCTCCTTCCGAAGTAACACCGGGAAGGGCCCGTCGTACTTGGGTTGGAGGGGAGAACGGTGGGAGTCATGCCTCACCAAAACATGGGTACAAGAAGAGAGATCTTTCGGAATGTAAGAGTGCACCTTTTGCTGGCGGGTCGGAGTAGGTCTCCAGGAGAGGGCACAGCGTTTCAAACGGGTGAGGTATAGGGTGGGATCAGCAGTAGCAGGAGGGAAAGATTGAGAGAAGAACTCGCCCGGCAGACGGAGAGTAGAGCCATAAACGAGTTCGGAAGCTGAACACTGAAGGTCTTCCTTAACGGCAGTGCGTATACCAAGCATAACCAAAGGGAGAGCTTCCGTCCAATGTTCTGGTTGTGGGTGTGCCATGAGAGAAGCCTTTAGCTGACGGTGAAACCTTTCACAAATCCCGTTCGAGATAGGGTGGAAACTGGTTGTATGGATCTTCTCAGAACCAAGCAAGCGCATCAAATCTTTCCAAAGGAAGGATTCGAAAACGCGACCTTGATCCGTTGTGACCGAGAGAGGAATGCCAAACCGAGAGATCCAATGGGACAAGAAAGCTTTAGCAATAGATTCAGCTGTAGCAACAGAGAGTGGGATAGCTTCCGTCCAACGAGTGAACCGATCAATACAGGTGAGGATATATCGCTTGCCATGAGAAGGTGGGAGAGGTCCAACAATGTCGATGTGGACTCTCTCAAACCGTTGACCAGGAGGCAAGAAAGTGCCTAAGGGAGCTTTAGTATGTCTTTGCACTTTAGAGCGCTGACAAGCCATACAGGCGCGGACCCAGTTCGCTACGTCGGCGTTAACTTTAGGCCACACAAAACGAGCCGTTACCAGTTTGCGTGAAGCCTCGACGCCAGGGTGTGAAAGCGAATGGAGATTGCAGAAGACTGCCTTTCGCAGAGAATTTGGAACGAAAGGGCGAGGGTGGCCTGTTGAAGTGTCACACAAGAGTCTCTTCTCTATGCCCGGAAGATTGAGCCACTGCAGCTGTAGAGAAGAGTCCTGCTGAAGATCGATATTGTCTTGCTCCTGGCACGTGGCCATGGCTGCGTAATCAATGTCAGGAATGGGGGAAAGAGCGTTAATTTCAATCCGAGAAAGAGCATCCGCGGTGAAATTATCCACTCCGGAGATGTGACGTATGTCTGTCGTAAACTGGGAAACGAATTCAAGATGACGAGCTTCACGGGGGGAGTGACGTTCATGCCGTGAAGCCATTGCGAAAGTGATCGCTTTGTGGTCGGTCAGGATGTGGAACTCCCGTCCTTCCAAAAAGTACCGAAAATGGCGAACAGCAAGGTACATAGCAAGCAATTCCCGTCCAAAAGCACTATACCTTGTTTCGGCGGGTTGCAGCTTGCGTGAAAAGAAGGCAAGTGGGCACCATTCGCCCTTTTGGAACTGCTGAAGCACCGCACCAACAGCGAAATCGGAGGCATCTACCTGCACTCTCGCTGGTGCGGTATCGTGGGGATGAACTAAAAGAGTGGCGGAGGCGAGGGCTTCTTTGGAAGCCTCAAAAGCAGACTCTGCTGCCGGAGACCAGTCGACTTTAGTGGTGCTGCCTCGCTGTTTAGGACGAATGAGTGCGGTAAGCGGGCCTAGGAGGGCTGCCGCTGATTTCAGAAATCTGTGGTAAAAGTTGATCATTCCCAGATATTGACGAAGTTGCTTTTGATTTTGGGGAAGAGGAAAGGCTCGGATAGCGGCGACACGGTCTACAAGAGGGCAAATACCCTCAGCCGAGACTGTGTGACCAAGGAATGTAAGAGAAGACGCGCCGAATACGCACTTGGTAGGATTGAGACGAATTCCCGCATCATCCAACCTACCAAAAACGGCACGTAGGTGATCCATATGTTCTTCAGGAGAGGAGGAAGCGACTAAAAGATCATCTAAATATGCCCAAGCAAAAGGAAGGCCACGGAGGATAGAATCGATGAACCTCTGGAAGGACTGGGCTGCATTTTTCAAACCGAATGGCATTCTTGTATACTCAAAGAGGCCAAAGGGGGTGATTACAGCTGTCTTGGGAACGTCCTCCGGAGCCACGGGTATCTGATGGTAGGCTCGAATTAAGTCCAAAGAAGAAAAAATGGTGTTGCCAGACAGGTGGGAAGTGAAACTTTGTATATGCGGTACAGGGTACCTATCCGGTGTTGTGGCAGAATTCAAAGCCCTAAAATCACCACAGGGTCTCCAATCGCCCGTGGTGCCCTTAGGGACCATGTGTAGCGGAGAAGACCAACAACTCTTGGAAGGGCGCACAATGCCAAGTTGCAACATGTGATCAAACTCGGCCTTGGCGGCTTTGAGTTTATCAGGAGGAAGGCGGCGAGCTCGAGCAAAGGTGGGTGGGCCAGTGGTCTCTATATGATGTTCCACAGAATGCTTAAGAGGGGTGTCTGAAGAGCAAGGATGCAATAAAGAAGGAAAGTCCTCCTGCAGGATAGAAAGGAAGGGAGACACTACCGAAGATGGCGGAGCGATAGCGGAAATGCCCCTTAGCTCTGAAGAACCTAGGGAACCGTGAGAGTAAAGAGAAGTATCACCGTCAACTAGACGCCTATTACGAAGGTCTACCATAAGATTGAAATGGGACAAAAAGTCAGCGCCGAGGATGGGCTGTGTCACTTCAGCGACGAGAAAAACCCACGGGAACTGGCGGCGGAGAGACAGATCCAACGTACATAAACGCTCTCCATATACCGGAATGGAAGAGCCATTAGCAGCGAAGAGTTGACGGCCTGAAAGAGGGATAGCCGAGTCTTGAGAAGGGTTGTGTGGTAAAATCGAAAGGCTAGCGCCGGAATCGATCAAGAAGGCAAGTTTAGTGGACTGATCGTAGATACGAAGAACATCCTGTGTAGTAGGAGGGGAAGAAGAAAAAGCACCAGCATCTCCCGTCGCCCCTACGACGGGTTGGCTGCTGAGTTTCCCTGATAGAGAGGGCAGGAAGGATCGCATTTCTTGGCATCCATGCCGAAAGTATGGTGATAATAACAGTACCCATGAGGATACAGGCGCTGGCGTGAGGAAGAAGCAGAAGGTGAACGAGGACCGCGAGAAGGACGAAAGTTGGAAGGAGTGGGATCACGAGAGCGAAAAGTGTTATTATTAATTGCCGCTGTAAGGGAGAGAAGGGCCGTTTTTATATCGGCCATGCCAGTTTCGAGAACCGAAACCCGGGTATCCAGAGCTGCCGAAGGAGGAGGTTGTACTGCGAAAGCGTGAGAGTAGGAAGGTTGGTGTGGGTGAGAATAAGGAGGTTGAGCTGGATAGGCGGCAGAAGGCGGTTGAGGAACAAGAGGGGGAGGAAGGGTGGCGGAGGTGTTGGTAGAGTACTGGGGAATGTGTTGGGCGTGAGTTGTAGATGGTTGAGGAGGTGCGAGAGTTGAAGAGGTAGGAGAAAGAGAGGAAACGGCGTAAGAGGTGTGGACCAAAGGCTCCATCGGGGGGCGCAAAATTCTGTCTGCTGTAGCGGCAAACTCAGTGAGGGACAACGTCGGGTTTATTGATTGCAGTACGCTGTGATGTCGAGCAGGCATCTTCTGGAGGAAGAGGGTGCGAATTATTTTCTCTTCCCGTGTAGATGGAGTGCCGCCCAGCAAACCCAGCATCCCTACCATCAATTCCGAGGGTTTCTGGTCGCCCAGTGAGATGCCTCCAAGCAGAGTTTCCAATTGTTCCTCTCTGGTGGGAGCCAAGCGGTCGATAATAAGGGTTTTGAGCGTGTTGTAAGGGGTTGTAGAGTTTCTAGTTGTTGCCAGGCCATCCCTGATTTTGAGGAGGCAAGATTCTGGTAGAGCATTCACAACTCTCGAATATCTCTCCTTCTCGTCTTCGATGGTCAGGAGCGCTGACTCAGCCAGGTCAAACCAAAGCTCGGGATTGTTTACGAAGAAAGGTTGCAAATGGAATGCTCGCGAGGGAGTAGACATGATGAAAGGCGTAGAAGTTGGCAGAGCGAAGGAAAGAAAAAAAAAAGAGAAATAAGATGTGGAGCGAGCGGAGGCACTAATAACAGACCGAGGGTGGAAAAATCAAAGAATTTACAACCTTAGGAGCTAGACCATGGATTAAAATGAGGCTGTTGCGATATGAAATTGCCAAAATACTTTTATATATATATATATTATATATAAAAAAAAAAATAATAATAAATTTTTTTTTTTTTTACTATTATTATTTTTTTTTAAATTTGAGTGAGTGTACGAGGGTATCCACAGCACACAAGGTGTGGCTATACCTTTTTTTGGAATAACAATAATAAGAATAATAACAATAATAATAATAAAATTAATAATTAATAATTAATAATAATAATAATAATGAGAGTAATGAAGGTGAATTAATACTAACTATATGATAATGATAATAATAATAATAATAATAATGATAATGATAATGATAATGATAATGATAATGATAATGATAATGATAATGATAATGATAATGATAATGATAATGATAATAATAATAATAATAATAATAATAATAATAATAATAATAATAATAATAATAATAATAATAATAATAATAATAATAATAATAATAAAATTGATAGGAACAATAAAAAAAAAATAATACCAGAATGTAGCACAAATTATATGTTCTGTATGAAATACAGAACTGTACCAAGGTAGGGGTCCAACAGCGTTAGTTTGATACTCTGCTGACGGAGCTGGCTCTTGATGGCTGCAGCTGGGCTCGTGAAAGAAACGGTACAAAAGTGATTGGGTTCGTTTGTAATAGTTTTTCCTGGCCCTGTTGTGGGTGGTCTGATTCCCGCCTGGGAATCTAATCTTCACTCTTCGGGGTCACTATCTGAAGCTGGGTGCTTAGGACCGCTTCTTTAAGGTTGATTGAGAAGTTAATGTTCTTACAATTTTTATTTTCCTACTTCTATTTTACAAGTGAGGGTTGGACCCCTGTCCTAAAAAAACAAAAACAAAGAATTAGAACAGGGTAAACCTAGTTATTACTATTCTACATATGAATCATATTCTGCAGGAAAAATTCCTACAGAATATGAAGCTTATGCAGAGTAGCAATACAAATGATTATTAGTTTAAAAGGGGCTGTTTTATGTATATGCATACACAGGCAGGAAAAGGATTCTCCCTGGTATACATTTGCATAAAGCAGCATTGCCTAGTTATTACTATTCCACATACGAATCATATTCTGCAGGAAGAATTCCTACAGAATATGAAGCTTATGTGGAGTAGTAGTACAAATGATTATTAGTTTGAGAGAGGCTGTTTTATGTATATGCATACACAGAACAAAAACAAAGAATTAGGACAGGGTGAACCTAGTTATTACTATTCCACATATGAATCATATTCTGCAGAAGAGTTTCTACAGAACATGAAGCTTATGTGGAGTAGTAGTACAATAGATTATTAGTTTGAGAGGAGCTGTTTCATGTATATGCATACACAGGCAGGAAAGGGATCCTCCTTGATATACATTCGCATGAAGCAGCATTACATTTGGTATGAGTCTCACACAGGCACATATACTACAAAATTGCCTAGGTTGTTGTAACTTCTTTGACTAGGGGGAGAGATAGAGAGAGAGAGAGAGAGAGAGAGAGAGAGAGGAGAGAGAGGAGAGAGAGAGAGAGAGAGAGGAGAGAAGAGAGATTTGGGGCTGTTCACCTCTGCGCTACTATTACCCAGCTTGTTAGAATTAGAAACTTTTACACATATCTTAGCGGAAAATCATAGTAAATAGAGTCGCATAGATCGGTATTTCTATATCTACCCTAGCGACGTGCGGTTACAATAGGCAGTTTGGAGTGAGGCTAGCTGGGTAATAGTACGCAAGGTGAACAGCCCCAATCTCTCTCTCTCTATTCTTTCTCTCTCTCTCTCTCTCCTCTCGTCTCTCTCTCTCTCTCTCTTTCTCCTCTCTCTCTCTCCCCCTAGTCAAAGAAGTTACAACAACCTAGGCAATTTTGTAGTATATGTGCCTGTGTGAGACTCATACCAAATGTAATGCTGCTTCATGCGAATGTATATCAAGGAGGATCCCTTTCCTGCCTGTGTATGCATATACATGAAACAGCTCCTCCCTAAACTAATAATCATTTGTACTACTACTCCGCATAAGCTTCATATTCTGTAGGAATTCTTCCTGCAGAATATGATTCATATGTGGAATAGTAATAACTCGGCAATGCTGCTTTATGCAAATGTATACCAGGGAGGATCCTTTTCCTGCCTGTGTATGCATATACATAAAACAGCCTCTCTCAAACTAATAATCATTTGTACTACTACTCCACATAAGCTTCATATTCTGTAGGAATTCTTCCTGCAGAATATGATTCGTATGTGGAATAGTAATAACTAGGCAATGCTGCTTTATGCAAATGTATACCAGGGAGAATCCTTTTCCTGCCTGTGTATGCATATACATAAAACAGCCCCTTTTAAACTAATAATCATTTGTACTGCTACTCTGCATAAGCTTCATATTCTGTAGGAATTCTTCCTGCAGAATATGATTCATATGTAGAATAGTAATAACTAGGTTTACCCTGTTCTAATTCTTTGTTTTTGTTTTTTTTTAGGACAGGGGTCCAACCCTCACTTGTAAAATAGAAGTAGGAAAATAAAAATTGTAAGAACATTAACTTCTCAATCAACCTTAAAGAAGCGGTCCTAAGCACCCAGCTTCAGATAGTGACCCCGAAGAGTGAAGATTAGATTCCCAGGCGGGAATCAGACCACCCACAACAGGGCCAGGAAAAACTATTACAAACGAACCCAATCACTTTTGTACCGTTTGTAGGTATTGTTTTCCATCAAGAGCCAGCTCCGTCAGCAGAGTATCAAACTAACGCTGTTGGACCCCTACCTTGGTACAGTTCTGTATTTCATACAGAACATAAGTAATTTGTGCTACACTGGTATTATTTTTTTTATGTTCTATCAATTTTATTATTATGTATTATTATTATTATTTATTATTATTATTTTATTATTATTATTATTATTTATTCATTATTATTATTATTATATTATTTATTATTATCATTATCATTATCATTACATTATCATTATCATTAATTATGCATTATCAACTTCTATTATCATTATCATGTATCATTAATCATTAATCATATATTATTATCATTATTTATATTATTAATTAATTATTATTATTATTATTATTTTATTATTATTATTATTATTATTATTATTATTAATTGTTATTATCGCCCTTGTTGTGGTATCCCTAACAAGGTATAGCCACACCTTGTGTGCTGTGGATACCCTCGTACACTCACTCAAATTTTAAAAAAAATAATAATAGTAAAAAAAAAAAAATTTTAATTATTATTTTTTATTTTTATTTTTTTTATATATATATATATATATAAAAATATTTTGGCAATTCATATCGCAACAGCCTCATTTTAATCCATGGTCTAGCTCCTAAGGTTGTAAATTCTTTGATTTTTCCACCCTCGGTCTGTTATTAGTGCCTCCGCTCGCTCCACATCTTATTTCTCTTTTTTTTTTTCTTTCCTTCGCTCTGCCAACTTCTACGCCTTTCATCATGTCTACTCCCTCGCGAGCATTCCATTTGCAACCTTTCTTCGTAAACAATCCCGAGCTTTGGTTTGACCTGGCTGAGTCAGCGCTCCTGACCATCGAAGACGAGAAGGAGAGATATTCGAGAGTTGTGAATGCTCTACCAGAATCTTGCCTCCTCAAAATCAGGGATGGCCTGGCAACAACTAGAAACTCTACAACCCCTTACAACACGCTCAAAACCCTTATTATCGACCGCTTGGCTCCCACCAGAGAGGAACAATTGGAAACTCTGCTTGGAGGCATCTCACTGGGCGACCAGAAACCCTCGGAATTGATGGTAGGGATGCTGGGTTTGCTGGGCGGCACTCCATCTACACGGGAAGAGAAAATAATTCGCACCCTCTTCCTCCAGAAGATGCCTGCTCGACATCACAGCGTACTGCAATCAATAAACCCGACGTTGTCCCTCACTGAGTTTGCCGCTACAGCAGACAGAATTTTGCGCCCCCCGATGGAGCCTTTGGTCCACACCTCTTACGCCGTTTCCTCTCTTTCTCCTACCTCTTCAACTCTCGCACCTCCTCAACCATCTACAACTCACGCCCAACACATTCCCCAGTACTCTACCAACACCTCCGCCACCCTTCCTCCCCCTCTTGTTCCTCAACCGCCTTCTGCCGCCTATCCAGCTCAACCTCCTTATTCTCACCCACCTCAACCTTCCTACTCTCACGCTTTCGCAGTACAACCTCCTCCTTCGGCAGCTCTGGATACCCGGGTTTCGGTTCTCGAAACTGGCATGGCCGATATAAAAACGGCCCTTCTCTCCCTTACAGCGGCAATTAATAATAACACTTTTCGCTCTCGTGATCCCACTCCTTCCAACTTTCGTCCTTCTCGCGGTCCTCGTTCACCTTCTGCTTCTTCCTCACGCCAGCGCCTGTATCCTCATGGGTACTGTTATTATCACCATACTTTCGGCATGGATGCCAAGAAATGCGATCCTTCCTGCCCTCTCTATCAGGGAAACTCGACAGCCATCCCGTCGTAGGAGCGACGGGAGATGCTGGCTCTTTTTCTTCTTCTCCTCCTACTACACAGGATGTTCTTCGTATCTACGATCAGTCCACTAAACTTGCCTTCTTGATCGATTCCGGCGCTAGCCTTTCGATTTTACCACACAACCCTTCTCAAGACTCGGCTATCCCTCTTTCAGGCCGTCAACTCTTCGCTGCTAATGGCTCTTCCATTCCGGTATATGGAGAGCGTTTATGTACGTTGGATCTGTCTCTTCGCCGCCAGTTCCCGTGGGTTTTTCTCGTCGCTGAAGTGACACAGCCCATCCTCGGCGCTGACTTTTTGTCCCATTTCAATCTTATGGTAGACCTTCGTAATAGGCGTCTAGTTGACGGTGATACTTCTCTTTACTCTCACGGTTCCCTAGGTTCTTCAGAGCTAAGGGGCATTTCCGCTATCGCTCCGCCATCTTCGGTAGTGTCTCCCTTCCTTTCTATCCTGCAGGAGGACTTTCCTTCTTTATTGCATCCTTGCTCTTCAGACACCCCTCTTAAGCATTCTGTGGAACATCATATAGAGACCACTGGCCCACCCACCTTTGCTCGAGCTCGCCGCCTTCCTCCTGATAAACTCAAAGCCGCCAAGGCCGAGTTTGATCACATGTTGCAACTTGGCATTGTGCGCCCTTCCAAGAGTTGTTGGTCTTCTCCGCTACACATGGTCCCTAAGGGCACCACGGGCGATTGGAGACCCTGTGGTGATTTTAGGGCTTTGAATTCTGCCACAACACCGGATAGGTACCCTGTACCGCATATACAAAGTTTCACTTCCCACCTGTCTGGCAACACCATTTTTTCTTCTTTGGACTTAATTCGAGCCTACCATCAGATACCCGTGGCTCCGGAGGACGTTCCCAAGACAGCTGTAATCACCCCCTTTGGCCTCTTTGAGTATACAAGAATGCCATTCGGTTTGAAAAATGCAGCCCAGTCCTTCCAGAGGTTCATCGATTCTATCCTCCGTGGCCTTCCTTTTGCTTGGGCATATTTAGATGATCTTTTAGTCGCTTCCTCCTCTCCTGAAGAACATATGGATCACCTACGTGCCGTTTTTGGTAGGTTGGATGATGCGGGAATTCGTCTCAATCCTACCAAGTGCGTATTCGGCGCGTCTTCTCTTACATTCCTTGGTCACACAGTCTCGGCTGAGGGTATTTGCCCTCTTGTAGACCGTGTCGCCGCTATCCGAGCCTTTCCTCTTCCCCAAAATCAAAAGCAACTTCGTCAATATCTGGGAATGATCAACTTTTACCACAGATTTCTGAAATCAGCGGCAGCCCTCCTAGGCCCGCTTACCGCACTCATTCGTCCTAAACAGCGAGGCAGCACCACTAAAGTCGACTGGTCTCCGGCAGCAGAGTCTGCTTTTGAGGCTTCCAAAGAAGCCCTCGCCTCCGCCACTCTTTTAGTTCATCCCCACGATACCGCACCAGCGAGAGTGCAGGTAGATGCCTCCGATTTCGCTGTTGGTGCGGTGCTTCAGCAGTTCCAAAAGGGCGAATGGTGCCCACTTGCCTTCTTTTCACGCAAGCTCCAACCCGCCGAAACAAGGTATAGTGCTTTTGGACGGGAATTGCTTGCTATGTATCTTGCTGTTCGCCATTTTCGGTACTTTTTGG
>JABUQX010069399.1:0-17500 GCA_015478945.1 Trachelipus rathkii
AGAGAGAGAATATTATAATTATTATTATTATAATTATTATATTATTATTATATTATATTATTATTATTATTATTATTTATATTATTATTAATTATTATTTATTATTATTATTATTATTATTATTATTATTATTTAATAGAATTTAATTTTTTTTTCTTAAAGTTCTTTCATTTTTATTATTTGATTTTCCGATTATTATTATAATTTATGGTATTTTTATTTAAAAAAACAAAACTCCCCCCTGGACCCGCGAGCTTGCGAGCGGGGCACCCTCTGCGGG
Organism: Trachelipus rathkii; assembly: GCA_015478945.1. Taxonomy (NCBI): domain Eukaryota; kingdom Metazoa; phylum Arthropoda; class Malacostraca; order Isopoda; family Trachelipodidae; genus Trachelipus; species Trachelipus rathkii. The sequence continues at coordinate 281 of JABUQX010069399.1, forward strand.
GGACGGGGGGGGTGATATAGAGGGGGGGGGGGGGCCGAAGGCCCCCCCCGGATCAAAACATCAAAATATATAAAAATTAGTCAAATATCATTATTATTGTCAAAGGTGTTTCTAAAACTTTACATATACTTCATCAAATTTAAACTGAAATAATAGCCTAAGCTACTCATTTTATAAGACTATAGGTGTGAAGCACAAAAAAATATATGTCAATTTCTTTTTAATTTTTCTTAATATTAATTAAATTACATGAAATCCAGTATTTACTAATGTATTAAACCTCAAATCATTTGAAATTACGTTACATTTTTATTGATTTTCGTTCCTGGAGTCAAACACTTATAAATAGCCTATATAATTTATATATATATATGTGCAGACGTTATGATACGATATGGAGTTATGAGTAGGTTTGGTATTGCTCGCTAGGTTGATAGTTACATTGATGTACACTAGCTAGGATTCTGTCTAATGTGTGATCATTTGACTATCTTTTTGCTGTGTGGAGTTATTTGGGGTGTAGTGATTTATATATATATTAGGTATATATATATATTATTGAATATATATATATACGTGATTATGTAGTATTAATATTATAGTATATATATATATATAATATAATATATATATATATATATATATATATTATATATATATATTAAATATATATAATATATGTATATATTATATATATTATATATTATAGTATAGTTATATGCTTGTTGTATAGTATTTTAGTAGTATATATTAGTAGTATATATGTGTTATAAGTAGTATGATATACTATATATATATATATATTATTACTTATTGTACTATATATAGTGAGTGAGTCATGTGATATATATACTATATATATATATATATTATTTATATATATGTTATAAGTATTGCTGTATATATATATATATATTATGATTATATATATATATAATATTATATGTGTTGTGTGTGTGTGTGTGTGTGGTGTGTGTGGTGTGTGTGTGTGAGGTGTGTGTGTGTGTTGGGTGTTTATGTGTGTGTGTGTGTGTGTGTGTGTGTGTGTGTGTGTGTGTGTGTGTTTAATAAATTAACGGATGGCTTTGAATTATCTTAATTCATCTCATGACAGTCAAAATTTGAGATCATTCCTTAGTCTTTACAATTTCGCTATGTGGGCGGTGTCATTGACCGTGACATATTCCTCGTTTGGCGCTGGTGAGTTCGACCCGGTACTGTGATTAATTCCTCGTCTAGTTTTAAACAATAGGTGTTAAACAACATGTGGTGTTTGCGGCTTTGCAATATTCTCGTTCATTGTTCGCGTGTGCAGGATGTGTTCGTTAAGGCTTATATTTCACTTTGGACTGTTGTTCGAGTACATAAATAAGGATTAGTGTAATTTATGCAATGTTATCATGCGTCGTGGGAAGGGAAATCGGTCGTAATCACGTGGTGGAGATCAAGATATTTGCTATCTTATCTTTCTTTTCAATTTACGAACAGGGTGATCAGCTCTTATCAGTTATCATTTAGTTAGTATGGGAGTGATATATTGATTTGCTTTGGCAATTTTAAAGTTTATTAGAACATTAGAAATAAAAAACAGTAAGAAGCCACATGGGCCTATTGAGACTGTCGCAGTCAAGCCAATAGAACCAATCACCAAGCAACATGTTCATGTAAATCCACAAAATATCCTAGGGCTTGTCAATAACTTACATAGTATACACAAAGTCTACAACTAAAAGAAAGAAACTATAGCTAAAGTACACGCTAACCACACTACAAGCTGTAATAACTTTATAGTAATATGCAGTTTAACCTTAATAAATACTGTAACTAAAAACCCGCCAATTTGGCTTAGTCAAAATATACTAGGCCCTATATATGATACCTAAATCATATATCTATCTTATCCTTTCTTAAATGTTTCAATCGAGTCACACTCAATAATCTCCTGTGGCAAACCATTCCAAAATTTAACAACACTATTATTGAATGAATGCTTTTTTATATCAAGGTGGTATGATTCTTAATTTTCTTACTATGCCCCCTGGTCTCCCATTTGTGCTCTACTATGAGGAATATATTGGTCCATATTATCAATAGATGTAAATATTTTATATATTGTTATCATGTCCCCTCTTGAGAAATATCCTTTCTTCAAAAGAAAATATTCCTAAGTTATGCAGGCCTCTTGTCTCATAGCTTCTTAACTCAAACCCCGAATCATTCTTGTTTGCTCCCTATGTTCACTCTCTCTAGGATATCTAAGTCTTTAAATAATGGGCCAAAAACTTTTGCACATACTCTAATACTGGCTTAAACATACATTATTCATTTAAACTTATTACTTCCTTGCTTCTTGTAAAGATATTTGCAAATATTTATTAAAACCCAGCATCTTACATTACTTTTATTCCTTGCTTCCAAGCACTGATTAGCTACTTTCAAATTGCTACTTCATAATCATACTAAATCTTTTCTTGGTCTAAGACTCAAGCCAATCCTATTCACATCAAGTTAAAACTTTTATTTGAAGTAACCTAGGTGAAGAGCTTTACACTTTTTTACTATTAAAATCATTTGCCACTTATTCTGCCCACCAAGAAGTTTATCAAGATCATTTGAATCTTTTATACATCCTTCACTATTCCTAACTGAGGTAGCCATTTTGTTATCATCTGCAAACTTAGAAACCTTACATATAAGTCCTTGGTCTAAGTCATTTATATATATGAGGAAAAATAGTGGCCCCAGCACAGAGCCCAGTAGGATGACCACACTTCATCATTTTGAATAATGACTTATTGACATTTCAGTTACACACACTGTTTTCTCTTCCACAACCACTTTAACCTAAGCATGTACCAACTCCACCTATACGCACAATTGCAGTAAACTTTTTCAATACGCCTTATGTGGAAACCTTATCAAAAGCTTTGCTAAAGTCTATATATATATATATATATATATATATATATATATAATATTATATCCTATATAATATATAATATATATATATATATATATATATATTGGATATAATATTTATTTATTATTTATTTATTATTTACCATCTCCCATAAAATGGAAGGTTATATATATATATATAATATTTATAATATATATATATATATATATATATAATATATATATATCTATACTATATATATTATAATTATATTATATATTAATACCGTATATATATATATATATAATATATATATTATAACTATCTATAATATATAATATATATATAATATATATATATATATATACTATATATATATAAAATATCAACTGGATCTCTCGTTCAATGCAGGCAGTAATCGTATTCAATATTAATAAAAGGTTTTGTCTTTCTGAAAACGTACTGGGAGTCACCACACACACAGTACCTATCATTCCAAATATTTCTTCAATATGACCTTTCAGTATCTTTTCCAGAACCTTTGCAACCAGAGAAGATATTAAGCTAACTGGCTATTATTTTCCAATTTTTCCTTGCTACCTTTTCTAATAAATAGGTATAACATATGCTGTTTCCTAGTAGTTTTGGTACTTTCACCAAAAATGTTATTGCTCGTTTGAAAATCAATACACGTGCTTTGCATTACTGGTACTACACTCCTTCAGAATTCTACCATAGTTAGAACATTAGAAATAAAAAAACAGTAAGAAGCCAAATGGGCCTATCAAGACTGTCCCAGTCAAGCCAACAGCAGCGCAATCACCAAGCAACATGCTCATGCAAATCCACAAAGCACCCTAGGGCCTGTCAATAACATAGTATACACCAAGTCTAAAACATGCTCATGCAATCCACAAAGCACCCTAGGGCTTGTCAATAACATTTATACACAAAGTCTACAACTAAAATAAAAAAAACTAAAATATACTGTATCTAAAGTATATACATGCTAACCAAACTACAGCTTTAATAACTTTATAGTAACTAGGGATTTACTGGAACCAGGTTCCGGCCAGAACCTCGATTTTTTAAAAGTTCCGGTTCCGGTCGGGAGAACTAACTTGGTTCTGGCCGGTACTTACCGGAACTTTTCACTTTTTCAAATGTCTTTCTTAAAAAAAAATCAGTATATAATTGATTTATCATTTACTCATTTATGATTATGCATAAAAAATAATATAAAAATTGATTAGCGATTACTACGTAATAAATTCCCTCAAAATTTAAGGAATTTTTCGGCTAAAGTAAAGGCGATTTAAGTGAAGGTAGTTTTTCATGGATAACCAATTCACATTACTTTACTTTGTTTATACAAATGGTTACCCACGTGGATTGCTGACTAGGCAAACTTGAAGATTGAGAATTTTTCAAATTTTGATAAACTCAACTAAAGTTTGCTTTCCAACTAATTATAGTATTTAATCGACTAAATAGTAAACAGTTTCTAAAGTTATCACAAGAAAGGTTTATCACAATTCACAGAATATGTATTTCTTTCCTCAAGTTAAATATATAAGTTTTTTATTCAGTTTTTTTTTATGAAGCATGAAGAGTGTAAGACCTTTTTCGTTTTTGTCATTTGTGCTCGCTTGATAAGAAATGCTTACCCAGTTGTAGCACGAATTTTGTGCATAAAACATTGCATGATTTTCTCATAGTTACTTTTATTTGCAAAAATTGGAACCACTGTTGTGATGGAGTACGTGGTTTTGAATAAACAGAAATAGAAAAAATAACAAAAGGTTTATATAGGCGCTAGTATTCAAATTAATTGATCAACTTTGTGATAAAGGATTATTTGAAATGTTAATTATTTAAAGTTATTTTATTGAAAGAACCATTTGAAATTCAAACGGGCCTACAGACGCCGCCATATATTGTTTACATTTTTTCGTAGAACAAGCTAATGCCCCCTCAGGCAATTGCAGGGAAAATAGCAATCTCTACAGAATTAGGAAATAATTGTTTAGTGAGCATATTTACGATTTTTGAGGCTAAGTTTGACCAAAATGAACGCAAACTTCTGAGCATTTCTACGTTTTCGTTAAGCAATGCAAAAATTGAAAACGGTAGAGGCAGAGAGAGAGAGACCCAGTTTTTTTTTTATACTACTCAATCTACAATATCGCGTTACAAACTCTAGCAAAAATCTACCTTTTTTTCCTTGAGCGATATCACTTTCTAATTTTTAAACTTTGAAGGCCCATAGAACTTTATTTTGTATATTCCTCTAGCTATTACTTAATAAATTTACTGATTGCTTATGCAACATTTTTGGGTTACAGAACTAAGTAGCTCAATATGGATATGACAAGATGCCAGATACTTCTAGAGAGACTCCACTTGTTAATCAGACAAGTTTTCAGTAGAATGTGTAAGGTGTAGCGGGAGTCAATAAGTTCCGGTTCCAGCCGGAACTTTTTCAAGGTTCTGGAAAGTTCCGGTTCTGGCCAGAACCAAAAATTTTGGTTCCGGTACATCCCTAATAATAACATGCAATTAACCTTAATAACCACAGTCACTAAGAAATGGTTCTAGTTACCATTTAGCTTAGTCAAAATATTAGAACATTAGAACATTAGAACATTTGAAATATATAGACAGTAAGATGTCATATGGTCCTATCGAGATTTTCCTCAAGTCATCTACTGAACAACATGCTCATGCAAATCCCACAAAGCACCCTAGGACTTTTCAATAACTTACATAAAAATCACCAAATTTGCTTTAGTCAAAAAAAAATGATATATGATACCCAAACCATGCCACAATACCTTAAAATTAAGTTATGGTCCCACAATGCAATCTGACATTAAATAACTAAAAAAACGCCAATTTGGCTTCATCTAAATATAACTATAAACGATACCCAATCCATCCATATATCTATCCAACTCTTTCTTAAATGTTGTAGTTGAAGTCACACTCAACAAACCTCCCTGTGGCAAACATTCCAAAATTTAACAACCCTATTACTGAAAGAATGCTTTCTATATCAAGATGGCATGCTTCTTCTTAATTTTCCTTGTTATAAATCCCTGGTCTCCCGTCCCTGCTCTACTATGAAGAATTTATTGGTCTCTGTATTATCAATAGATAAATATTTTGTAGACCTGTATCATGTTCCCCTCTGAGAATCGCCTTTCTACAGAAAACATTCCCTAACTCCCTTCAGCCTCTCCTCATAGCTCTTACCTCAACCCAGAAATCATCCTTGTTGCTCCACGTTGCACCTTTCTCTAGCATATCTAAGTCTTTTTTTTAAATAAGGGGCCCAAGATGTGTGGATCAAATCTTTACATTGAAACAAATGATTCGAGAAAATGAGAGAGAAAAATTAATTGTTTTAGGTTTTATGGATTTGCCACAGGCGTATGATAGGATAAATAGGAAGCTCTATGGCAGTGTTAGTGATATATGGTGTTGGTGGTAGGCCTTCTGAATGGAATCAAAAGTTTGGTATGAATGTTAGTGAAAGCTTGTATGAGAATAAATGGAGTTTAAAGTGAATTGGTTTTAATATTAATAGCAGAATGAGGCCGGGAAAGTGTTATGTATCTTTGTTATTCAACATTTGTATATGGATGGGGGTTATGAAAAGAATTAGAGGTGTGGGGTGGCAGGGAATGGTTGTTAGAATGATTGGAAAATGAAAGAGAGTGAGGGTGCCCTTCTTATATGCTGAATGATTTGGTTTTGTGTTGCAAATCTCTGAAGAGAGTTTGAGAAGGATTGGTAGAAAGATTTGGCAGGGTGTGTAAAAGGAGAGGTTTGAAAGTAAACGTGTATAAGCGTTGAGATTATGGTTGTAATGATGGGCATTCCAGGTGTGAACTATTAGATGGTGAAGCAACTGGAAACAAAGTGTCCAGTTTTAAATATATTTAGGATATATGTTGGATGAAAAGGGAAAGATGTGCAGAGTGTAGTAGAAAAGTTGTGAATGGTAGGATGGTGGCTGGTGCAATTAAATTCCTTGGTGATGTAAAGCTGCTAAGTCGGAGTGCACTATGGGTTTTACATGAGGGTAATGTGGTTACCTGTGTTAATGTATAGTATGGAAACTATGGTCTTGGAATAATGTAGTTTTATAGATCTAAAGTGCAATTGTGTTCAATGGACAATCTTAGGGGCATGTTAGGTGTGAGATGAATTGATAAAATGAGGAATGAGCATATTAGAGAGTTATGTGATGTGGAAAAAAGGGGTGAATGAGAGAATAAATGAAAGTATGTTGAGATGGCTTGATCACATTGAAAGGATGTATGATAGTGGTTGGTTAAGACGATGTATAGTGGTGAGTGGGCTTTTGAATCGACTGGCTAAGGAGACGCAATGATAAAGTGGGATTTGTGTTAGTAAGGAATGCCTGGAGGAGAGAAATTGAGTTTGGCAGAGGGATAATAGGAGTGCACCTCTGCCAAGGGATGAACCCTGCATTGATGATATGCCATAGTGAATCTGTAGGGTGGATTCTCTGATTGTGACGAGTTCTCACTAAAAGGTATTAAGGGGCAGAGGTAAGGCTGGAGTTTCTATTCAACTTGCATCATTTTCTTCTTCTACTTTTGTTTCCAGTGCATGCTGATGCACCTTACCCCCAGTGCTTGGGAAGAGAAGGTGATGAATATGATTATATATAGCTATATATATATACGTATATATATATATATATATATATATATATACTATATATATAATATATTATATATAATATATATATATTATATATATATATTATATATATATATATATATATATATATATATTAGGATGGGCCCGGATATCCGGCAAACTATCCTGTACTCCGGCCTATCCGGCGCAAGTTTTGAACTATTGTATCCTGCCGGATACATTGTTATCCGCGGAATACGGATAATTACTTTCCCAGTAGGTTCTTCTGCGTTGGGGGAAATATTCAAAAAATTTAAAATTTTATATAATATATATAATATTATATTATATATATATTATATTATTATATATATATATATAGTATATATATATATATATATAATATAATATATATATATATTATATATATATATATATATATATATATATATATATATTATATATATATATATATATATGCGGTAAATATATATATTATATATTATATATATATATATATATTATATATATATATATATATATATATATATATATATATATTATATATATATATATATATATATTACTATATATATATTATATATATATATATAAATATAATATATACCGTATTATATATATATATAGTATATAATATATATATTATATATATAATATATATATCTCTACTTATATATATAATATATATATATATATATATATATTATATTATATATATATTATATATTATAATATATATATATATATATATATAGTATATTATAATATAATATATATAATATACTTTGCTTTAGACTTTCGATTTGGTACCAATGTTATATTATTTTATTCATCATTCATGTTTACTGTACAATACATTTTATCTGAAATTTGGTGGCGACACGTTTCATAAATTATTTTTCATTATAACTAAAGCTTAAGAAAATTTGTATAAAAGAAAAGAATAAATTGTTGATTTCAAACTTTTTTATTCATACATTTAAGCCTTAAGTTTTTGTTAATTTATTACTTAAATTTACAAAACTCTAATAAAAAACCTGAATGCAAAAAATACCGGATTTTTCGGTTTTGCTGCAGAGGTACGAAGATGGCCAACCTGTAAAAATTTGTATAACTATAAATTTTGGCATTTGCACTGATTTCCACATTTTTTTTGGTAGTTCTCTAATTTGGGGGAATTATTGGCGGATGATATAGGCATCCGCTAACTGCACTCCCCCGCATTTTTCAAATTATCGGGCAATCGCATTACGCAATTTCTTTTGGTATTCACAATTGCGGAATTGCGGACTTAAATTGCTGAACGCCCACCTCTTGACCATATATATATATATATATATATATAGTATATATATATATATATATATATATAATATATAATATATATATATGATATAATATATATAATAATATATATATATATATATATATATATATATATATCTATATACATATATATATATATATATATATGGTATATATATATATATATACAGGGTGTCTCACGAGTTATGTTACAGCGGTGTATCACCGTACGGGATGTTTAAGTATGAAATGTGTAGGAATATATACAGTCGATTATTTAATTCATTAAAGAGGATGGGATATGTTACGTTGGTGTCTGCGCACGCGCAATACGAAAACCGCGCACAAACATGCAAATGTCGAATGGGATGATATATTTTTTATGGCTTCTGTGAAATGCACATAAAAAATGAGGTGGGCTCTTCCTCTCGACATTTTTTGATACGGTTGTTCGTTTCCACGAAATGTACCCATAAACAACTAGACGTCATCCGTAGACATCATGTGCCTACAAAAGCCGAAACGTGTCAATATGAAATAATTAGGTTTAACATACAATAAGGCATATCCAATAGTATGTTAAAAAGATAGATACAAGCTAACAAGAATTAAAAAAAATACTAATGCATACCCTTTAGATACATTGATCTGTAAGCCTAATAAATACGACCAATCGTGAATGTGTACAACCAACTAACAGTTATCATAGGAGGTTATGTCATAACCTACAATTATGCGTAATAAAATGTGTGAAACTTATAACTCAGAGTGGTTTGTTTAGTCAGAGCCATACATTTAGAACATGCCACGTGACTAGTATACGCAGGACGATAAAGCGTGACATGTTGCAGTATACCATTACACAAAAAGCAAATGCTTCGCAGAGCTGCTGCAGAAATGGACAACGTTTTATCCACATCGTCGACCCGCCTAGCCACATGGCATTCCATAGAGTTTACAGACGGTTTCAAGGTACAAGGTCGATAGTTCAACCCCCTCATCACATACGGGAGTGGGGTCGTGTCCGTACATTCGACGTCGAACTGGACGTTCTGCTATATACCCATGAAAATCCAACGTCCTCATTACGGCAGGCTAGTTCGGTCTTGGGAATATCGAAGGAAACCATACGACGGATTCGTGTTGCATACAACATGTATCCATATAGGCCATACATTGTGCATGGTTTGCATCGTGGAGACCAAAAAGGGCTGCTGGGATTCCTGGCTGTCATTGATTGCCTTCTAATGGATGTACCGGACTTATTGGAAAATATCTTATGGACCGATGAATCTCGCTTTACCAATAACGGTATGTATAACAGGTGGAACTTCAGACATTGGGCGGAAACAAACCCCCATATAACATTCACTAGCCATCACCAGGTCTCATACTCAGTCAACGTTTGTTGTGGTATACTCAATAGTAGGATTATCGGGCCTTAGTTCTTCGAAGGAAATTTGACAGGACAGCGTTACCTCCATTTCCTGCAGACCGTCCTTGTTGACCTCCTGAGTGATATACCTTTAAGAACACAACGAAGAATATATTACTAGCATGATGGGTGCACAGCACATAATGCAGCTATAGTGACGACCTACTTCGACAGAACCTTCGGGAAGATGGATCAGAAGATCTGGTCAATTTCCATGGCCTGCGCGTTCACCCGATTTAACACCACTGGACGACTTTTCTTTGGGGGTATCAAACATACCGTGTACGCTGGGTTTAATGACCCAGTAACCTCGCCCGATGATCTTCGCCATCGAATAACCAGCGCATGTAGGGGAATCAACCCGGCGTCACTGTCATTGGCATGCAATGAAACCTGGCGCCAGAGGGCTGAGGCATGTATTCGCGTGGATGTAGGCGTCTTCGAACAACATTTGTAAATACTGTATTTACAAGTTGAAACGACCTGACGTTCTTCTCCCTTCTTGCATGCTTTGGATAAGATCCATAGGTGTGAATTTGTTATGATACTATTAACAACGTTATTACATTACATGTATCGATATTATGAGCTGTCTTAAATACCATTGTTTTCTTCAACCTTTTCACATTCACGGTTTATAAACTATTGGTGGTAACATTTACGCGTTATGGGTTACATTGCGTGGAACGAAGACCGTATCAAAAATGTTGAAGGAAGAGCCCAACCTCATTTTTTACGTGCATCTTCACAGAAGCCATAAAAAATATATCATCCCATTCGACATTCGCATGTTTTGTGGCAGACTACCAAACTTATTTTCTTTACACAATTTTCATCTTAAAAACTCCCCGTATGGTGATACCACAGCAGTAACATAATCGCGAGAGCACCTGTATATATATATATATAATATATATATATATATTATATATATATATATATATATATATATATATATATATATATAATATAAATTATATATATATATATATATATATATATATATATTATATATATATATACCGGGGTAAAGGTATATAGCACAAGGACTCCACACATTTTCTGAAAAAATTCTAAGTCCAAAATCAATAATCGATATGTATCTATATAATTATAATATATAATATATAATATATATAATAATAATATAATAATATATAATATAATTATACCGTAATATAATAGTAAATATATATATTATATATACATATCGATTTATTGATTTTGGACTTAGAATTTTTCAGAAAATATGTGGAGTCCTGTGCTATACCTTAATATATACGGTATAATATATATATATATATATATATATATATATATATATATATATATATATATATATATAAACACACAACAGGATATTCGACCGGACTTCCCGCCGGATATCCGGTATCCGTTTTAACTTGCCAGCCGGATATGCCGGTACATCCGGCTATACCGCTAATTCACTATCCGGCCCATCCTATATATTATATATATATTAATATATATTTGTTTATAAAGGCTTATATATATAGGATAAATATAATATTTTTAAACATGGATATTATATATTTATAGCTATATAATTATATATATATATATATATATATATATATATATATATATATATATATATATATATAGTCAAAGCACGTAAAAACTAACCCACTTTTTTTCAATCATTAATTACTCCCAAACTAAACAACTTTGGAAAGTTCCAAAACATGGGTTAATCGCGGCTAGGTCTAAGGTATAACAGCTATGAAGGAAATTTGATTTCGGTGATTTCTTTAAATTTTAGAAAATAAAAATTAAATTTTTTTAAAAATAACCCAAAAGCACAAATATAACCCACCTGGGCACAAAAAATAACCCACCCTGAAACCCCTCATATAAAGTATAAATGATCATTAAAATGTTATTAATAATTTTTTTTGGTATTTTAGGCCATCTTTTAATAAAAAAAATTAAAATTTAAAAATTAATATTAAATTAAAAATTTAAGGGACACAAAAAATAACCCACATGGACACAAAAAATAACCCACCCTTGAAACCCCCTAATAAATCATTGTTTAAGTTTAATAAATAATGTTTTTAGGTATTTTATGCTGTATTTTAATTAAAAAATTAAAATTAAATACCAACCCCATTTTATTATATATTTGTTATGGTCAACGGAACACAGGTAAAAGTATTCAAGTGTGTTCCTATGTTCTTTTGATATTTTTTTCAGAGGCCTCTATACCAAATTGGTGAAAAAAAACCTTAAATATGATAATACTCTATATTATCCACGTGAATACTGATTTTGAGTTTTTTTTGAAGGTGGGTTACTTTTTGTGCATATGGGTTATTTTTTATGTCAAAAAATTTTTTTTTTGCATTTTGCCTACAATATTTATCAAAAAAATTAAAAAAAAACTCTCAAATATGCTAATACTCTATTAATACTCTATATTATCCATGTGAATAATGATTTTGAAACTAGTTGAAAGTGGGTTATTTTTTGTGCCCATGTGGGTTAGATTTGAGGGTCCAATTTGGTCAGTATGTGTGTGTTCGGGGTTGCACAAAACTTCACCAAAATAGGATATTTAACCTTATGAAAGAGTGGTCTAACATTATTTAATTAGAGGTTAACATATTTTGCATTGTTTTCCAGGTTATTAAGGCTTAAAAAGAACCAAAATCTGGCAAAAATCTGTGGAAAATTTTCAATTTTTTTCAAAATTTTGAAAAAATTCCGAAAAATAGAAAAATCCGAAAATAATTATGATAATGCATATCTGTACATATATTCAATGTATTTACATGGTGATATACTTATTTTGTTTCAATACATTATAAAAAAAATTTTATGGGGTGGGTTAGTTTTTGTATACCATTTTTAGTGGGTTAGTTTTTATTTTTTTTGACTATTCTTCTAAAGGAATATATATATTATATATAATATATATAATATATATATATAATTATATATATATGATATATATATATAATATAGGGTTGTGAAAAAAAACGGTTTTTTTTTAATTTGTTTTTTTTTTTTTAAAAAACACGTTTTTTTTTTAAAACGAAATGTTTTTTTTTTGTTTTTTATTAAAATTACCTCTTTCTCTAACCACATTAAAGCTGTTTTAAATTATAAAGTAGTACCAATCCCCTTCTAGGCCTAAATATTGACTATTAATACGGATTTTATATATATATATATAATATATATATATATATATATATATATATATATATAGTATATATATATATATATATATATAATATATATATAATAATATATATATATTGATCAAAAAAAAGGATGGTATAAAGGTGGGTTTTGGGGTGTCAGAGGAATAAAGAGAATGGTAGGAAGCCCAAGGAAGGTGGATTGGATTTTCTGTGAGGGGGAGAGTATGTGTGTAAAGTATCCTTTCTTAAAACACAAAGAGTTATCCATAAAGTATACTAGAGTTTGGTGTAGTAGGATGGTAATCCGAAGTGAAAAGTAATGATTGATTGTGTTTGGTAAAAGAAAGGAGATGTTGAAGTGATGTGTTTGGATGTTAAATGCAGTGAGGGTTTTAGGAATGGGATTATCGGATCATTATGTTGTTCTAATGTAAAATAAGTTAGTGGGGACTTGGATGGAGGGAGGTGATACGGAAGGAGCGGGTAAAATTAAGAAGGTGAGAAGTTTGTGAACAAGGTAATAAGCATAAGTATGTAAGAACGCTCCCAAGTAATTAGTTGAATGTGAACAAGTTGACACCCGAATAAATCTGGAAGCAAATGAAGGAAGCACTTGTTAGCAGTGCAAAAGAAGTATGTGGGTGTGCTAAAGTAGGAAGTAACAAGTTCACAGTGAGTGGTGGAATGAAGAGGTGAATGCAAGCGGTTTTAAAAGTAAAAAAGAGGATGTTGAATGTAACTAAAAGCAAATATGAAGTTTCAAAGAAAAGATAGATGCTTGGAATATATAAGGAGGAAAAAAGTAATGCTAAAAGATGTGCATACGTAAGAGAAAGAAGAGGTAAATGATGAACAGTTTGGAAAGGAGGATGAATGGGGACATTAGCAGGGAATAGGAAGCTCTTCTGGAAGGAAAGCGCGAAAGGTTTAAGATTAGAATAATTGAATAGGGATGGTGTTTTTTTGTAACTGATGAAATGGATTGTGAGTGGAGTGTGGAAAGAACACTTTGACAATCTGGTATAATATTGGAGTAATGAAGAGGTGATAATGACTGTGTGTGGGTTTGAAGTGTGGCAAGAAGGAATAGGTATTTGGGAATGAGGTTATTAGCAAAGAGAGAAATGGGTAGAGTGAGAAAGTTGAAGAATGGTAAATCTGCAAGGTATAGATGAAATTACTGGTGAAAATGATCAAAAAACGGAGGAGAAGATGGTGAATTGATTGATCTTGAAGTTGTGTAAATAAAGCGTTTATTGAGGGTATAATATTTTCGAGGGATTGGAGGAGAAGCAGTAATAGTACCCTTAACTATAAGGGTAAGGGAGATAGGGTAACTGTAGGTAGTTTATTATGTGTTGTAGGGAAGATATATGCTGGTGTTTTTGGTCAAAAGAGTGCGCCGAGTGACTGAAGGAATTTGATTGGTGAAGAACAAGTGTGTTTTTTGGGAGTAGTAGAGGATGTGTGGATCAAATCTTTACATTGAAGCAAATGATAGAGAAAATGAAGGAGAGGAAGAATAACTTGTATTTAGGTTTTATGGATTTGCAACAGGGGTATGATAGGGTTAATAGGAAGGTCTATTGCAGTGTTAGTGATATTTAGTGGTTGGTGGTAGGCTTCTGAATGGAATCAAAAGTATGGTATGACGATAGTGAAGCGTGTGTAAGAATAAATGTTGTCAAAAGTGATTGGTTTAGTATAATAGCGGAGTGAGGCAGGGTTGTGTTGTCTCCTTGTTATATCAATTTGTATATGGATTGGGGTTATAAAAATTGAAAGTGGGCGTGACAGGAAATGGTGTTTAGAATGAATGGAGAATGAGTGGAGGGTGCCCTACCTATATATGCGGATGATTTGGTTTTGTGTGGCGAATCTGAGAGTTTGAGGGATTGGTAGAGAGAATTTGGGCAGGGTGTGTAAAAAGGAGGGGTTTGAAAGTAAACGTAGATAAGAGTAAAGTTATGGTTGTGAGTGAAGAGTCCTCAGTGTGAAGTTATGTTATATGGTGAGCAGCTGTAACAAGTGTCCGAGTTTAAATATTTAGGGAATATGTTGGATGAGAAAGGAACGGATGATGCAGAGTGTAGTAGGAAAGTTGTGAATGGCAGGAAGGTGGCTGTGTGTAATTAAATCGTTGGTGAATGTAAAGGGAACTAAGTTTTAGTGCGCTAGGTTTTACATGATGGTATGTTGTTACGCTGTGTTATTGTATAGTAGTGAGCCTAATGTCTGGAATAAGAAGTATAGATCTAAAGTTCATGTGTTCAGAGGACAATCTTAGGGGCATGATAGGTGTGAGAAGAATTGATATAATGAGGAATGAACGTATTAGAGAGTTGTGTGGTGTGAAGAAAGAAAGAAACGATGGAATAAATGAAAGTATGTTGAGATGGTTTGGTCATGTGGAAAGGATGAATGATAGTCCGGTTGTTAAGCGGATGTATAGTGCCGAGTGTGTTGAAAACCACCGAACCGCTGGGAGATGAAGAAAAAGGGATTGAGTCAGTAAAGCGAATGTCTGAAGGACAGAATGTGAGTTTTGGCAGAGGCGAGAAATAAAGGTGCATAATAAGAGAGAGAATGGCGGGGGTTTTGTGAGGGGGGTAATGGGTTGTGGCCCACCTGGAGCCAAGGGATGAACCCTTACGCTGACGATTTACCATAGTGAGGGTCCGTCGCGGTCCCATGAAGCTCTAGGGTGGATTTTCTGACTGTGACGAGTCCTTAACTAATTAATGGTACAGAGGGGGGGTCTAAGGCTGGGCTTTCTTTTCGACTTTTTGTCATATTATTCCTACTGTTTTCTTTTCTACGCACCTTACCACCAGCCTTGGGGAGAAAAAGGTAGATGAAGAATATATATATATATATATATATATATATATATATAATATATATATATATATATATATATATATAATATATATATATATATTATATATATATATATATATATACTATATATATATATATATATATACTATATATATATATATATATATAATAATCAGATCATGTGAAATGTAATAATAATATGCCCTAAGCACTAATAAAACTTTATTAAGTACTAAACTCTAACTTTATATTTGTATACTCTTTTAATATTGAATTATACTGTTTTTAATTCTATACCCTAAAAAGAACTTGATATAATATTGAAAAAATACAGTAACTATTATAAGAAAAACAAAAAAAAAACGCAAAAAATTTTGCTGATTTTTTTTTTTTTTTTTTTTTTTTTTTTTTTTTTTTTTTTTTTTTTTTTTTTTTTTTTTTTTTTTTTTTTTTTTTTTGTTTTTTTTAAAAAAAAAAACGTGTCTTTTTTAAAAAAAAAATGAACACGTTATTTTTTTTAATCCCACCCTATCATATAATATATATATATATATATATATATATATATATATATAATATATTATATATATATATATTATATTTATATATATTATTATATATACATTTTATTTATATATATATATATATATATATATATATATATTATACCGTATATATATATATATATATATATATATATATATAATATATATATATATAATAATATATTATTATATATAATATATATATATATTATATAATATATATATATAATAATATATAATATATATATATATATACAGCGTCCCCTCATAGAATGCAGGGGTTAGGTTACTGACCCCCCGCGTTATAGGTGACATCGCATATAACTTTAA
>JABUQX010069399.1:22500-32500 GCA_015478945.1 Trachelipus rathkii
TCCCCTGAAATCTATGAACGTTAGAAAGCGGCTGGCCCGGATGGCATTCCTCCCCGAGTTTTGAGGGGAGTGTGCTTCTATGCTGACCCCGCGCCCCTCGTTCAACTATATCCTCTATGCCCCAATACTAGCACTCCTCAGTGTTGGTGCGCATATGTTCAACCTATTTCGAAAAAGGGATGCTGCTCTGACCTTCTAACTATCGCCCTATAGCTCTAACTTCATTCTATCTAAGATCTTTGAAACCCTTCTCAACTCTCACTTCTTAGACCATCTAGAATCTCATTCCTTCTTTCCGATCGACAGTATGGCTTTCGGCGCTCGAGGTCTACTGGCGATATACTTCCTATTTAACAGATTTATGGTTTTCCGCCCTTAGGAACTTACGGGGAGACCTTGCGTGGTGGCGCTTGGACATATCTCAAAGCATCTGACCGGTATGGCACGTGTCACTGCTCAAGCTCCCCCTCCTTTGGGTTTCCTTCTCTTTGCTTACTTATTGTCTAGCTTTCTTCAAATCGCTCAATATCGGCTAGTGTTGATGGGGCAACCGACTTCTTCTTCTTTTTTTCTGTCAATAGTGGTGTTCCTCAGGTTTCTGTATTATCTCCTTACTTTTCATTAATGATCTTCACCGGCACATTCAACTCTATCCACTATATGACAATGACTGACCCTTCATTCTTTCAACTCATTTCAATTCTGCTCCCTCTTTACTTCTAGAATTGCCTCTCGTCTTAATCTTTCCGATTCTATTCTCGCTGACCTGGATATAATTTCCGGGTGGGGTCGTCTCAACCTTGTGAAATTCAGTTCTTTAAAACCCAACTTCTACAAATCTCCTCTCTAAGACACCACTAACTTTCCTATCTCTTTTCGACGGTTCTCTCTGTCTCTCCTGTTGACAATATAAACATCCGTGACCTTAACATAAACAAAAATGTCTTGGAAACCTCACATCACAACGGTTTCTAGGGTGGCCTCAAGTAAACTGGGGAATTTGTTTAGACTGTGAGACTTTTTTTTCTCTTCTTAGTTAGTTACCCAGCTATACAAGGGTTTCATCCGCCCTTTATGGAGTACTGCTCTCATGGGGATGGTTCTGGTTTCATCCGGCTGGATAGGGTAGAGTCAAAGCACTGGGGAAAGTACAGTAAACTATCCTGTACGTTCTAGTTCAATTTAATCCTCTATCTTTGCGGCGCGAAAAAGGAAAGTTAATGTCTTTTATATAGGTACCGTAGCGGCAAGTGCTCGAGAGAACCTTCCACTCGCGTACCACCACCTACGAGGCCCTCGTAGCACAAAGCGGGTGCCAGTCGGGGCAGAGTTTTTGTTGATATTGCAACCCAGACTAGTTCAAGGCGGTGCTTCCTTCTTTCCTGCCATCTCTGTTCTGTGAAATTCTTCCATCTTCTGTGTTTCCTAATCAATTTAATCTCCTCACTTAAAAGCCGTGTCTGTGCTCATCTGCGTAATTTGCAGACAACTGTAAAAAATAAAATAAATAAAAGGTTCTAATAAGGAATTTATTAAGCTAGCTGAACCCCACAAGAATGGCATCTCCGACGGTGAACACTTCTAGAATGCATTTAAATTGCATAAACCGAGGAGCTTGCTCCCGTGACAAAAAAAAAGATTCACAGAAGTGGAAGCCGCCTTATCAGCAACCCCTGGCAACAGCACTGATAGACGATGTTGGCTTTTCAGCAAATAAACCTTACTAAAGATGAAGAGGTATTTTGGATATGTTAGACTTTGATAAGTTCATAGTTGAAATTGCATTGACATCTCATTCACCTTCGAAGGAATCACACTAGGGAACCACATCGAAAAAAATTGAAGAGACAGTCATTGAGGAGCAAAGATAATTCAAATTTGCAATCTGTGAAAGAGGAGATGAGGCTCAACGAAAACATGGAGATGCTGCCTACAGAAGAGAATCCTTTCATGTGGTGGCATGAAAATGGGCCAAGGTTTTCATTATTATCATGTTGCAAAATAATTATCACCTCTCCTCACGTCGAGAACGAGCGTATTTTTAGTGTAGGTGGAAATGTAAACCCCAAAAGGAACAGGCTCTCGCCAGATACTAGTGAAAGCTTAATGTTTTTGCATCACAATTTGAGAATTTTTGATTTGAGTATTGAATGATATCTATCTTTATCTTAAAGGAGTATATTATTATTATGTCATGTTTGAATAATAGCGTTTTTTTTATTTTGTCTTTTCAGCTGATTAATTGAGGTCTCTTCTTTCATTATTTTTATTCTTTATATTGTATAGCTAGTTAAAGAATCTTGTAAATTGTAATCATGTTAAAATATAAAAGCTAGTAGCTAAACTTTGTTAAAACTTACTGGAAAATGGAAATGGAATATTTTTTGAATAAACACAAACATAAAAAAGTTATTACTATTATATTTGCATTTATTATTCATTAAAGATACTATTTTAATTTATAAAATAAATATACTTGGTCACTACCAAATATGAAATAAATGACTAAGTATTGGTTGTACAATGTACAGGGAATGCAATCCTGAGTTGCCTAGCAGTACACAAATGTTCTATCTTATTACTGTGTATTTATTATATTAATTAAAGTATCGGTATCGGTATCGGTATCGGTATCGGCACCTAAAAAAATAGAGTATCGGTATCGGTATCGGTATCGGCCTCTTTTCTGGTATCGGTACATCCCTAATATATATATATATATATATATATATATATATATATATATATATATATATATATATATATATATATATATATACCGTATATATATAGTATATAAGGTATGATTTTGGATGTTTTTGGTGTGTCATCTGACTTACCTCTTCTTATCTTTTTTATAATGTCAAAAATTTTATGTTACACTACCATGTTTTAAAAGTTTGTTTTTCAATTTTGTATGCATAAAAGTGCTTTGGCCAAAGATAAGGTTTTATTTCTTTTTGTCATTATTATTTTTATTATTATTAGTAGTAGTAGTAGATTTGTTGATATTTGCAGATGTAATTTCCTTTAAAGTTACCATTTACTATAAATTGATTTAATTTATATATATATTGTATATATATATATTTTATATATATATATATATATATATATATATATATATATATATATATATATATATATATATATATATATATATATATATAGTATAGTATAGTATATATATATATATATATATATATATATATATATATATATATATATATATATATATATATATATATATATATATATATATATATATATATATATATATATATATATATATATATATAAGCATAGAGAAACAGCCCACATAACATCCACTAGATAAAGAGCAGAGACTTAATATTAAAGACCAATATGCCCCACTATACACACACACAGACAGATATACACATTCACACCTACACAAACACACACATACACACATTTGAATTGGTTTCAGTCAAGGGAAGTAGGGATGATAAAGGATGGAAGTGTGTTTTTGATCCTGCCAATAGAGTATATAAATTAATTATTTTTTTTTTTATTTTTTTTTTTTATAGTAGTGGAAATTATATAGAAAAATTAATATTTTAAATATTTTATGTGAAATAGAGCCTATGACATATGTAATATTATTTCAAAACTGTCACTGTGAATTCAGGTGGAACAACCTTGAAAATAATTTCATTAAATTGTTGAATGAAGGATTTACTTCTTTTTACTTAGGGCGTTTTAGGCTAATATAAATGTTGATATAAGGAACTTTGAAATGGGCATTATGATAATTTTTTTAAATATATGCTGAAGTAGGGTTTACTGATGCCTGGTGTGTAAAATTTTGCTGCCATGCTAAAACTATGCTGAAGTTTATATTTTAATTTTCACATTTAGTAAAATAATTATTATCGAATATATTTACACTGATAGAATATTTTTTCCTTAGCAGGTGTTGTTTAATTATTGAATTTTCATTCTCATTTTGTTATTTAACATGTTACTGCAATTCCGTTTTAAAACTTTTATATACGCATCTAAATATGGTTAACATGTATGTGTTTTTGTGTCTTGTATATATAACCTGTTTATTTATAATGTTTTTTTTTTTGTTTTTTTGGTTTTGAGTACACATTTTAAGATGTATGTTTGTTTGTTCTCTTGAGAATTTTTTTTTGTTTGCAGATTTTTTATTGTACTTTTGACATTGAAATTTTTATTAAGAATTATAAAGTGTGAAAAGCATAATTTATTAGTTTGTAGAATTTTATATATTACATGTTAATTCTTTCCTTGACTTAAATAGACAAAATAACTTACATTATTATTATTATTATTATTATTATTATTATTATTATTATTATTATTATTATTATTATTATTATTATTATTATTATTATTATTATTATTGGCTTATCTATTATTACGTTAAGCTTTATTATTATTATTGTTGTTGTTGTTGTTGTTGTTGAAGTTAAAATGAATCCCCATGTCCAGATTTTCATAAAACTTGTGTGAAATGTTTGAAATGAGTTGTGAAAAAAAAATGTAAAAATAAAAAAATATCTTCGAGAAATGACCTTGAGAAAAGCTCTCTCTTAATGTGATTTTTATAAAATGAAAAATTAAATCTTACTGCCAGATGCTTCTTTTTTCAATTATTTATAACCTTATGTTTTTGAAGAATTAATTTATTATATTCTCACCACCCATCTGTCAGGGGTATGGGGATGAACCCCCTTAGATAAATGTTCATGTACCATGCATTGATGATGACATTTTTCAAATATTTTAATAAAATTTTTTATTGTTTACGACATATTTTAAGAATTTTATGTAAGTTTCATAGGGTTGGCCAATACACAGCACCTGTGCGATAAGGTGCATTGGGTGAGCTCATACCAGTTCTCAGCCAATCCTATTTTCATGAAAACTGGGACTGGGGATCTTATTTTGATAAGGTCTTATTATTATTAATATTATTATTATTATTATTATTATTATTATTATTATTATTATCATTATCATTATCATTATTATTATTATTATTATTATTATTATTATTATTATTATTATTATTATTATTATTATTATTAATTATTATTATTATTATTATTATTATTATTATTACTATTATTATTATTGTTATTATTATTATTATTATTATTATTATTATTATTATTATTATTATTATTATTATTATTATTATTATTATTATTATTATTATTATTATTAACTGTTTCTTGCTTCCCCATAACTTGGGATAGGGTGCTTTATCCCCTATGCAGGGGGTAACACGGTGAAATTAATTAAATCAGATTTAAATAAATTAAAGCTGACTTGTTAAATATTAAATTTTAATTTTAATTATTTGTAGAAGGAACAAGATTATACTTTATTATTATGTATCACTTACACGGATGCAAATAATAAAGCCCCTGTAATTCTCTTTGCAGTATGAAGACTCTCTTAGCAGTTGGAGCTAGCGAATTGGAGTTGCTCCGCCGAGAGAAGAAACTGCTCAGAGAACAATTCAACCTTCATGTAAGGGTGGATTATGGTTCGGGTCGGACTATCCACGACTGTCCTCCCTATATCGAAACCCTCATGAAACCCGACGTTGACTTCATCCTTATATGGGCACTTACACCCTTGGCTTGGCAAAAGAAATCCATTTCTAATGGAGACAAAGCAGTAACCGTCTTTGAGCCAGTGGTCAACTTTACAGTCGAGGGTGTACCCACCATCATGGATCAGATTACGAAATGTGCCAAAAAGAAAAATCCGAGGGTCAAAGTTTACCTCATGATTCCTCCAGTTAAAGACATGTACGTCTTTAACCAAAAGCGGATCACGAAAGCATGGGGTCCAGCTTTTGCCGATCACCTCAAAGATGATGACTCCATGTCCCCTCGGTTAATGAGAGAACACTCTATCAGATCCTTCGTCTTGTTTGAAGATTTGGCATATTATCGTTATAAGTGGACTGATAAAACCACTCTTCGCGGTAGTGAGGTTTTTAATTATTATTATGGAACCAAACGAGGCACGCCGGAGTATAAAAACACCCCACATCTCAGATACATTAAGAAAAAACAGATGTTTCTTCAATCTCCGATGCTATATGATGGGTTACATGCCAATCGTTTGTTCCTGGAACAGTTCATGAGGAAATATAAGAGTTTCTTCACCTCGCACGCTCTTTCCCGTCCTACTCGTCCACGGCCTTCTGTTCACTCACGAACTAGCCATCTACCACCTACTTCGACCTCTACTAGAAGCGAGGAAAGGAGACAATCAATCCAATCCGCAAATGACCCACCTCGACCGTCTACTTCTCGAACTTTATCCAACATCGAGAGGCGGTTGGGTGCGGCTCCTTTCACTGGATTGCCTCCATCAGCTTTTATACCTCCGTGGCCTCACTCCGCTTCAGCCTATACAACTCCACAGTCGGAGCACCCATCAACCTCGAGTCATCTGCCCGACTACCCGTCTGTTACCCCTACAACGTCTTTACCATTATCACACCGTTCTCAGCTGGCTGGGTCCGACCAGCAACAACTCGATAGAATCCGATTGGAAATGCGGATAATGTTGGAGAGGTATGATTATGGTTCTTTATCCGACCATAGACGTTCTCTAATTTTGAATTCGATAAAAATCTTTATCGAAGAAGAGGAACTAGTGCTTCAATCCCGTCGGGCACGTGTTCTTCCTTCTCTTCAGTAAACAGAACAGACAACAGTTGTCAGTGTAAATATTTGTAAATATTATATTGCTCTGTCAATATTTCAGTTTTCCGTTTCTCAAAATTTTGGTTTTCTGGTTTTGTGTGGTTAAGGATGTAATCAGTTCTTTTGATTTTCCATCATTTTTCGGTTAATCCCATCTCCTCGCCGCCTACCACTCATTAACAGATCATCGGCTTTATAATTCATCATTATAAGAAATTTGAGTGGGGGCGTAATTTTAGCGCGGGGGGATGTAGGGGTTGCTGTCACAGTAACTCCTACTCTATTTGAATATGTGCATCACCAATATATTTGGTGCATTTCCATTTATGTCTTTATTATTATTTATAATTATAACTTCTTCCCCCTCTGCTAATCATCTTTTTTTTAGGAAATTATATAAGTACGTAGGCAATTTCAGAATTTATATTATTTTGTGAAGTGGACCACATTTATTTTGTCCCTTCACCACATCTCCGTCAATCTCTTAGGATTCCTTGTGGACAAGGGATTTCACCTCCGTAAAAGTAAGATGTTACTTTTACTATGTTGATACTAATTGTCTTATTGTTTTATAGAGGTGTATGTTGCTCCATTTTGAGATACCTGTGTGGCATGGCTTATGGTTATTCCTTTTTGCAGTATTGCAGCAGTTCTCCGAGCTTACCCAAGATTTGACCAACAACCCTTGGAGGAAGAATTGATATTACTCCCCAAGGGTAAGTTGAAGCTAAGTTAAGCCATGCTTAAGTATATATCTTATTTTGTTTTCTGTAAGGAGCACAATTTTACATCATGCCTACTTTTATATTTCTCAGGTTCTAGTGCTGGGGCTTATCGCCTCCAGTTTATTGCCATTCTAGTGCTGGGGCATATTGCTTATGTTCTAGTGCAGGGGCACATTGTCCATTCTAGTGCCGAGAATTACTGTTCTATTGTTCTAGTGTACGGGACCCACTGCTGTTTCATTTCATCTACTATTTTGTGAAATCTTTGTAAAGTCTACTACCCGAAATTCTACCGCCGAAAAGCAGAACCACATTCAATTCAGCACTGGGAGTGTTACAACGACAAACATAAAGATAAGAGGTATGTTCTTGTTCCTTGTTTATATGCACTTACTCTGGGAACTTGACTTGAATTTATCTATTTGAATTGTCTGATCTTCAATTCAACACGATCTTAGGTTTGGGTCTACTTCTTAGACCAAACCAGCAGCTAACAGATACTCAGAATCGTCACATTTAGATTACCCCCCCCCCATTAATTTAATAAACGTTATTTTAAGACGTATTGTTTTCTTTCCCTTGATCATCAATTCATCGAATTTGTTATATTGTGCAAAAGGGAATCTTCATCACGTCCACTTACTGAAGATTCATCATTTGCATAAAGACCGAAGTGGAATTGTTCAATGGTAATTACGTAGTTACCGTTAGAAATTAACTAATGCTATCATTAATAGCGGTGTAGGTAGGTTAAATATTAACTTAGTTAGTGTTTTCAGACTAACCTTTTAACACCTAGTCGCCACAGTAACAGTAGTACTAACTGACTAATTTTCTCTCTGTCTCTGTTTCTCTATTAGAATTAATTCATTAATCTTTACTGACAGTTCCTTTTAGTCTCTGATCTTCGACGCTGTCTTAGTTTCTGATCTCACTTTCTGAATTTATTGGGTGGTTTGGGGACCTCTGTTAACAGTTAATATCCGGGTCTTCTTTCCATTAACTCTCCCTAACAACGGGACTGGGACCCAACTCAAATGCACCCCACCAACCTCTTTCCCCAACCTTCACCCTTAATGAGAGAGATTTTACAATGGATTATATACTTTTTTGCACTAGTATTGAAATTCAAATATATAAAGGTTGGGCTTGAGAAACATCAATTTTTCTGCTGAGAGCCCATCATTGCTAAATACTCTTGAATTTGGAACATAAGTTGGAGGACAGGCCAAGTATTTCCTTGCAAGTTTACTCAAACGTGGGTAAGCACCTAACATAAGAAACGGATGCAAATGAAAAAGATGAAATGCTGGCACGTTGCTTTTGAAAATCTAGTCTCTAAAAAGGGTGAAAGTGAGTCAAGATAAGGCACAAGTACAGAACTCTTCCAATATTCAGCAGAAGTTTTAGCAGGATGATTTGCTTTATGTTGTTGGGATTGTACTTTTCTAGCTGGTGCAAGTTCTACTAAGAACTCAGGAGTAATAACATTGGCGGATAAAAACAGATCAGCAATTATTTGATCAACAATTTTGCAGTGGTCTTTGAGTTTTTGACAACTATCAAAATTCTTTGAACATGATCAGAGCACTGCATAAGGTCAATATTTATTGCTTGAATAATGTTTGCCACTGACTCAACTAAAGGAAAATATTTGGCTATTACGGAAGAGGTAATAATGAAATTGGGTCTTGTTGCCGAACAGTATAATAGAAAAGCAGTTTTCTTGTTTGATGGTTGCCTTCCTTTGACAATTTCTAACTCTTCAACGATTTTTATCATATTTGTATGGAAAATAGTAATACTATGATATTTTTGAGTCCAACGGGTTTCACAAAGTTTAGGCAAGTTGGAAATGCATTTCCTTCTTAGGGTGGAGTCTCTGAAAAAGTTTGTCTTTTATTGTGGCAATAATATTTCGAATTTCGGGAATAATGTTTAGGTCATTAATGACCAAATTAAGCCGATGGCTTTCACAGTGAAAATATAATCCTTTTTTATATTTTTCTCGCAGTTTCTTTTGAACTCCATGTTCTTTACCTGCAGCTGCTGCGTAGCCGTCGTGCCCTTGGCCAACGCATAGACACGAATCCAAACCTTCTTTTTCTAAAAACAAATCAATCGTTTTGGCAATTGTTTTACCATCCATCCCTTAAAGAACTTCAAACCTCAAAAATTCTTCTCGAACAGTCATTTTTTCAAGATCGAAAAACTTTTTTCCGATAGATAATTATAATTGTTCATTGCCTGACAAATCTGCAGTTTCATCGGCCAATATGGAGTAGACACCAAATTTTTTTGCATCCGCGACAATCATGTTTTTTATGATAATTCCACACAAATTGATAAGTTCATTTTGAATAATCGGAGACGTCCATACGGCATTCTTCTGTCCTTGAATATGTTCTTTCAATTCCACATCACCACTTTCTATTCGAAGTTAAATCAGGTCTTCAAAAATTACCTCATGCAGGCTTATACCACTTAAAAGTAAGTCATCGGTTCCGCAGAAAATTATGGTCTTCAAAATTGCTGTAATATTTCTTTTAATTT